>JAQFJB010000005.1:269099-279219 GCA_029874875.1 Naso minor | reverse complement strand
TTTTCATTTGGCCTGCGGTCATGCATTGTGTGCATTTTCCCTTTTGCTTTTTTGGCTTCACTTTGAGCATCCATCAGTCACACACACAAAGAGATTTAATTCCCTTTTTTTTTTCTTATTTTAACCGGGCAGAGTGCCAATGTTTTTCTTCCTTCACTGACTCTCACCCACTCTCTCCCCCTCTCCCCCCGCTCCCCCCCTTTACTCCGCTAAGCTTTCCGTTTCGGTCGCGAGCGAAAGCTGTTTATTTATTCAGACAAGTTCTCCCCTCCACCTCATTTCCCCCACACCCACCCATCCACCCTCCTCTCTTTCTCTCCCCCCTCGGTTACATGCTTGTAGAGGATCAGTGTGAGGAGAGAAAAGAGAGGGGATCTGATGATGTGATGCATTGGACGAGAAGGAAGGAAATCCACCGCGGATGAGGATTCAGAAGGGAAGGAGAAATTTTATAAGAAGGTAGGCATGTCAAGAGAGAAGGTGAAGGAGAGGAACTACTTCCTGTGTCCCTTAAGCCACAAGGCCCAAAGGTGGTTGTGTGTCATCTGGAGAAACACACACACACAAACATAAAGCTTTTGGGCCTGGCCGTCATGAGAATAAAACTATATCAAAGAAAAAGTACAGCCCAAGGGAATGATTAGTATATGTGTGTGCTTCTCTGTGTGTGTGTGTGTGTGTGTACGCATGTGTGTTGTGTGTGTGTGTGTGTGTGTGAAAAGAAGAGAGAGTTAGAGGGTTGCTAAAGGAGAGAGAGCACGAGCAAGAGAGATAGAGATAGAGTGCCTTGCTCCAGGTGGTGCATTATTAAACAGATTTGTCACTTTGGGCCAATGGTGTTAAGTGTGTGTGTGTGTGTGTGTGTGTGTGTGTGTGTGTGGCACCAAGCACCACAAGATAGGAAAGAAAATGAACGGCAGAAAAAAGCAAACTAGCTTCTCAAAGTGAAAAAGGAAAGAAAGAAAGCAAGAAAAACAGAAAAACAGAGCACAGGAAAAAGGCAGACAGACAAAAAGAAATATTAACATAAGACAGAAATGAAGACAAAGAGATAAAAGGGCAGAAAGAAAAGCAAACAAAAGGAGACAAAAAGATGACAACAAAAAGGAGAAGAAAAGCTAATAAAAGACAAAGGCAGAAAAAGAATGTAAGAAACAACAAGCAGAAAGATGCTATTTTTTTCTGCATTTGGATCCACACCTGCAGTCCCATTACCTCACTTTTACTGATTCTACATGTCTGTATGCACACACACACACACACACACACACACACACAGAGATTGTCATGTGAGGTGTGTGTGGTTCAGTTGTGTTTTAAATCCCTGCGGCTGCTGATCTCTGTTTGAGGGAAAAAAGAGAAAAGAAAGAAAGCTGCTTCTGCATCTGCCACGACAGGAAACAACACTTGTTTTAGACAAAAATAACATTAAAGAGACAGTGTCCTGTGTGTGTGTGTGTGTGTGTGTGTGTGTGTGTGTGAGTGAGTGAGTGACTGAGTGAGTGTGTGATCTGTATGCCTGCAGTGCACAATCTTACTTTTGGTAAGTGAGATGAATGCACAGTACAGGACATGCACCCACATTCTCTCTCTCTCTCTCTCTCTCTCTCACACACACACACACACACACACATTATCACTATTATTTTAGGTAGAAACATAGGGACATAGGCACCACAAGTACAAGCACCAGTGTAAAAGGTGTGAGACCATTTCATAACTCCTTAAATCTCTTTTTTAAATTAATTTATTCAGCCTCAGTTTTTGTCTTTTCAGATACAATTCTATTATTTTAGTCAATGCTGACTGACCTTCTCTTTTACAGGCATTGAGACACTTTGAGCGTCCACGTACGAACGCCAGCTCGTTGTTTGCCAGTCCCGTGGGCCTCAGTCCATACCTCCGCTTTGGATGTCTTTCCTGTCGCCTCTTCTACTCCAGACTCACTGAGCTGCACAGGAAGGTATGAATGACCACAGAGGAGACATAAACTAGCACCAACAACCCCTGTTTAGATTAAGCCATTTTACGTTTTATCGTGTTTTGTTTTTATCCAGATTGACATGGTTACGCCTTGGAAAAACACTTAATATGTCGAAAATCTATACACTGTTTGCTGGCCGTGGGGGAAAAAATCAGTACAGCCCAATATCGCAATATTTTGCGTGATGATATTGCATTGATCCATAGGTATCGAGTATTAATATTTTATTAAATAATTTCTTAATAAATATTGCAAATAGAAACACCTTTTTGTATAATAGAATAATAAAAATTAGTTGACTTTTCAGTCCACTAGATGGTGCTACGTGTTCACTGGTGAGGTAATAAAAAACGTAATTAAGAAGGGAGATGAATAGACTGAAAAATGTGTCATACTGGATGTAACAGATGATGCTGACAGAGTTTCACTTTAGGAAAATGATTTGCAGTTTAAAAAAAGGGAGAAAATCGTAATATATGATTTCGAAATACCCAACATATTGCAAAATTGTGATAACATCATGTCGCGGGGCCTCTAGCGATTCCCATCCCTAATTTTCACCCTGGACACTCAGGTTTAACTCTGACACGGCTACGATTTCTTCTCTTCAGTCAAGTTTCATTACACACAGCAAAGTTTCAACTAGACATCCATCCTGTACATACAGTACACAGCACTAATGTGACGTCCATAAAGGAATTGTACTGTGACAGATCTATTGAAGAAAATCTCTGCACACCTGAATTGTGTGACAGGTGTGTCGAAAGGGGGTGCAATCAATATCAATAAAAGGAACTCCTGCACACTCGCTTTCCTCTGACATATTTATTGTATGAAGCAACATTTCGGGCTCAATAGACCTTCCTCAGGTATAATGGCAGCATCAAAACAATTCCATACACATTTAGAAACAGCCTCATTTTTTAAACACCCAATCAGAGGACTGCTAAGACTGACGACCACCTGAAACTATTCAATGCATCATCTGCTCAGCCATAGTGTTCAAAAAGCACTTTAGATATTCAGTATACATATGCCTAATCACACCCCACAAGACAAAACATAATGTAGTGGAACATCATTTAGCTTCATAAATCGTCTTTCTCTTCGCTGGTCTATAATCTCCTGAAAATAAAACTTGTTGTGTTTTCATTGCCTTAAAATGAGCCATTTATACCTACAGAGGCAGGGCCTCTTCCACAGGATCTGCCATGTTGCACCGCGATGTTTTTACAGAAGCCCAGAATGGACAAACCACATACTGATTGTAAAAAGGGCTTTTCGGCTTGGCACAGATTTTGCTGCCACCATAGATCCTCATGCTTGGAAGAAAAGATTGAGTTTCTGTTGGAAGCAATCTGCAACTTCACCACTAGTTGCCACTAAGTACTACGCACTGGAACTTCAGTTGTAGCTTTTTTAATTTTTATTTGTAATAAATGAATCTTACTGCTCATGATTAAAAATGTTAATGTCTATTGTTCGTACAACATGCTGAGAGAAAAAGTAGCTTATCTTAATTTTAAGCTGTGACCAGCAGTTCTATAGGTCGCCCTGCCAGTCGGTTGGTTGGTCCACAAAAATTCCCCAGTCTTTGGCAACCACAGATTTTGCTCTAGGAGGCTGAAATTTGGAATAGAGGTTAAACACACACCTTCACATACGTCCTACAATAAATACCTCTCTTCCCCAAGATCCTAAGGCCACGCTTAGATGAGAGCAGCTCTACTAAAAACAGAAAGGTCTTTCCTTTGTGTCTTTAACAAAATACGCATTTGCATGAACAACTGAAAGCGCTGTAGTGTGTGTGCTAGGCCAGTAGTTGGCAGTGTAAGTTTGTAATGACATGCCATAGTTGCCGAAGTTGTTTATGCTAAGCCCTAAGCAGAAAAAAATCAAAGAAATTCAGCCATAGACTGACTTTGAGAATTATTTTACGAACATACGAATTCGCCTCAATAGTCTGTTGTCATATTCAACCTGTTTTTGGTGCACTGTGGAGTTTTAATCAGAGTTTCGTAGTGGCTGTTGCGGAATCCATTGACGTGTGTTAGCGTTAGCATTAGCATTAGCATAGTCACTGCTCTTACAGGCTTTGTGGTTGACAGTTTACACAGCCGGATTGAAGGTTGCGGTTTCAAAGGATCGCACTCTGGAAACTAGTTTCAAACGTTTGTGGTTTCAGAGGCGCCAGCATGCCATTGTCATGTACAAGGAAGACCGAACTGCAACAATAGGGTTTCATTTGATGTGAAAATTTGCACCATCTAAACAGGGTCTGATACATTCAGTTCACCACTCACTAACAAACATGCATGCTCATTGAAAGCACTCTTTTGTTTAACTTGTTAGCCATAATACTGAGGAGAAGAGAGTTCATCCACATTTTTAAAAAGTAAGATGTCACACAGAGACAATATAACTTTGCATTTTATTACTCTCCATTTATCCACAAACACTGCAGAAAATAGAAGTGTTCAGGCTGCCAGAAAGCTGCTTTTGGGGCGGTACGTCATATCAGTGTAACCTTTCCTTTTGTTCAATATATCTTCTGTATCCTGCTTTTTCCCCCACTCCCTGCCTCTCACCCCACCCTCCTCTCCCTGCATATGGGATTCACATTTGGCTTGGCTGAACATTTTCTCAATGTGATATTATGATACATTATCTGAAGCCATTCACTCGCTGTCACCACCTCTCGTGTGGACACAAGCTGAGTAAGCCAAGGAGAGGCGGTCACATTCTGTCCAGGTGAATTATGGCCTTTTAATTTGAAACTGTTCACAGCGGTGATCATTTACAACGCCTGAAAGTGTCATCAAAATACAAACTGTGCTTACGTGGGTCTCTCACTCTTTGTGTCTAGGAGCCTGTGATGGTGTATGAGTTTTCTCCCTGTCCTGCTGCTGGTTGTAAATCACCTCTGCCAAAGGTCGCTCCACGTGTGTGTGTGTGTGTGTGTGTGTGTGTGGTGTGTGCGTGTGCATGTTTGTGTGTGGCAGAGAGAACAGAAGGTGAGAAATTTGGGGGTCAGCCAAGGTCTTTCAGGTAATTGTGCTTCCTTAACTTTTGACCCACTAAGCTTAGCTTAGTGTTGTGCAGTTTACCCCCTTGTGTTTGACTCCACATACCAGGACATGTGTGTGTGTGTGTGTGTGTGTGTGTGTGTACGTGATACAATTAGTTTTTGAATTTATGCTGTCAGCCTCAGACAGCTCATGTTAGTGTTTTTCACCTTTGTCAGTGATGTTCTCAGTGGTATTTCCACACTCAGTACATTAATATGATGTTTGAACAAGTCAATTTTTTTGTGTAAGTTCAATTAAAACTGGACTCAAAGTACGTGTAAACATGTTAGTCTGACTGAAAGTTGAATTTCTCAAAGTCGATCTAACAGACCTTGGTGATGCAGCTGGGGATCTTGTTTACTTCAACAAGGACAGTTGTCTAAGTAAACGGCCTAATTGAATTTTAACCATAGCTCAACCTAACTGTGCATGTAACGGCAGTTTAATCAGGCTACGAAAACATTCTTTTGTCACATTGTGCCCTCTCAAACCTGCTCCTATCCTGAAAGACAACATCCTTAGTACCTGGGCACTAGATGATGTGATTTATTTGTCTGATTCTGTCTTCTTCCCTTCCTCTGGATGTTTTCCACATTCCCAATTAGAGGATTATACCTTTGCCATCACTGCCAGTTTTTGATATCACACTGCCCATTTTGGTTAAAAAAAACAAACAAAAAACACCAAAACCACTAACATTCCAGAAATGCTGAGAGAAAAGCAAAGTGACCGGTGTAATATAATACAGTTATTTGGCAGCAGCTGTGTTCAAGGCCTCAGAGAAGATTAAACCGTTTTCAGTAGAGTTCTTTTATATTTTTGTGTTGATCCATGTGAGAAAACAGATGTTAATGTAGTTTATATCTGCTATGCAGTGTTGGGCAGTAACACATTACTAGTATTGCGTTTCTCCTCTAAATAACTAATACTGGAACAAGTAATGCCATCATTGAGCTAAAATCTGGAGCTGATAAATGTGACAGTGAAAAGCAGCAACGACAAAATATAATAAACTATACAAAAAACTATACAAAATAGTTGATGATGTAACTGTACAAGAAAGCTACCATGGATACTTAAGCGTTGAGTGTGAATGCAGATTAGTTTTTGAAATTCACAAATGTTTCTTGTTGCTATGTTTCTCTTAATGCTGTTTGTGTGATAAGCTGTCTTTATTCCTTCAAAGATAATGCACTGCAATCTGTTTTTCCTCCAAACAAGCCAAATAAATTTACTGATCTTTACATGCACTTAAGTCGACAAAGTGCGACACCAACCAGCATAAACATCAAATGACTTCAGCCTTATGTAGTGAAGTCTCACTAAAATCATTTCCCACATCTGTAAGATGAAAAGTCTCTTGAATTTTCCACTTGGAGTGAATTTGGTGACAGCACACTGCATAAGAGTGAAGTTACTGAAGTTTTTTTGAACGGTCCCTGCACACTCACCTCACAACTGACTGAACCTGAAAAGTTGCTCGTTACCTTCTCTCTCATCTTCAGACTTCAGTAGAGCTGTTCTGACAGTGCAGCTGTTGGCTGCTGTTCAACATGTTATGAGCCACAATCAAATGTCATAATTGTTTAGTTGTCATGGTGACAGAAACAGATGTTTATAAAGAAATGCAACCAGAAATCACAGACATGTCAGTTCGCACGGGACTAACGTTATCACAACCTCTGAGTTTGGGGAATTATGGTCAGCAATAGTTGCTGGAATTTTAACTTTACAACTAATGGACATGGTAGATTCACACGGGATTAAGATCACAGACGTCCTCCACAATTATTACAGATTACCTGAAGTCCACAGGTCAGGGTTAGGGTTACACTGAACCCGTGTGAGTACGTGCAGTCACAGGCGCTCATGTGAGGTCTGAATTTTGATGAGAAAGCAATTAAAAATTTTCTAGAATGTCACAGAAAGAAATATAAGGAGTAATGTAATGAATTACTTTTAGCATGGAGTAATAAACAAAGTAACTTAGTTACTTCTGAAATGGATAACGAGTAGTGAGTAATATATTACTTTTTTTGAGTAATGTGCCTGACACAGCTGCTCATCATTTTAAACAAACAGCCACAGCATCATCATATAATTGTTGACAGATAAACAATAGTCTCCTACAAACAACTGAAACACTGAGTGCTGCATGTTTTTAAAGGGTGAGGGATGCATCGCTTTTCTTACTCAAATTCATGCAGTGTTTGGAAAAGGTGGGTTATCTAACGTCTCATTTACCCCCTCCCCCCCATGCCATGGCAGGAGAGAGCGCGTGAAGAGGAAGGCCACAGGGGCCAGTTGTTTTTAAATAAACTAAGTCTGCTAACAGTTTTATAACCCTGACCTCGTAAAACTGGTTGCAGCTTTTGGTCAGCTCTCTCCTGATGGGGTGAGCAGAGCCGTCCAGGGCTGGAATTCCCATTTGCCGCCGTGGAGCGTGTCGGTGCGTCAGCTGGTGTGTGTGCCTGTGTGTGTGTGTGAGAGAGAGAGAGAGAGAGAGAGACAGAGAGAAAGAAAGGGAAAGGGCGTATGATATACGATTGCTGTGTCACGATCCACATGTGACGACTGTCCTCACAGACGAAGCATCCAGGCTGCTTCCTCTTTGTGATAATTTCCCTGTTAAAGAAAAGTGCGACAGTGTGAGTGTGGGACAGAAATGAGAGAGAGAGAGAGGGAGAGAGAGGAGGTGAGAGAGACAGTGAGACAGAAGGAGGAGAGAATAGCACACAGACAATCAGTGTGTGTGACAGAGGTAGAGACAGGAGCAGAGAGGAGCTGGCTGGGAAACAATAGTTGAAGAAGAAATCCAGTGCTGCATGCTGGATCTGAGCCTCTGGATACCTCAGCTGTCTTTCTGCTGCTGGGAGCTGAAGGTAAGATCACCATTCTGAGTATCACACCTTACAATCAGCACACCTATCAGCAACAACCTGTCTTCCTTTATTTACTCCTATATACACTAAAGATCTTCTCTGTCAAAACCTGACCTGCTTACTTTGTGATAGATGCTCTGTAACTGTGTAATTCATTAGGAACTACAGCAGGCTGCTTGGATTTGAGATGTTTGTTTTTACTTTAACAAATTGTTACGTAACTGAACATGCATGATCCACGGTGATCCTCACACTGAGTTCAAGTCCCGCTTACTTTTCACACATCCCTAAGCTCAGGTACACATCCTCTTTTACTGCAGGTATTTTCTTCTCTGCATGAAACTGCGAGTGGGTATGGTTGGGAAACACTGCAACATGATGTGTAATTGGAGGAAACATGTTTGTGTTGGCACTGGTGGATTTGCTAATCAGGCACTGACAGCCAGGCCGGAACTCTTAGAACTTACAGGGAATGACTTTGCTGGAGCGTGAGGTCACTTTGCTGTGTGAATAACTTTAGATTGGCATGGAAATGTATTTTTGAAATGTGTGCATTTATGTTTGTGGATGTATGATTGACTTGGCCTGTTCTGTTGGACCCTGAGGCTGCTGGCTTATGCCAGATGGAGATGATGACAGACGTAATAAACTCTGTGGTAGGTAGAAGGAGGAGGAGATGAGCTCCCACCTCTGTCTAACTAAGAGGGAGAGGTGTGTGTGTAAGAAAGAGAGAGGGAGAAGGTGTTTAAATGAAAAATGATGTGACTACAAAAGACTGGGGGATAATGAGAGCAGGAAGAGAAAAAGTCCAAGTCGGAGGAAAACATCTGAGAACAAGACAAGAACAGTGAACCCTTCTGAGGACAGGCAGTGCCAGAGAAAGACACGATAAATAGAAGAAACAGAATGAAAATGAGATGTGTGCGAAGGGGAGAGAGGAAGGGGGCGAGAGGAGGTGAGAATGACAGAGAGTCTGACACCAGAGGAAGAAAGACAGATCGAGACTGAGTGATGCAAACATTCCTTCAGACATCCTTCGCCGTTTCCAGTGACACCACATGAGAAACGCTTTGTACAGTAAGAACATATCTGTTTTTCTCTGCTTCTTCTGAGTCTGCATCCTCACCTCAAACTAAAAATCACATCTGAAGTGTTTGGAGAAGACAAAGGCGAGGAAGAGGAGGAGGAGGTGTGTTTGAGCGATTGCACATCCAGCCAGGTGCAGCAATGTTCTGGCAGAGCTGTATGTGGTTGGTTTTGTGTCTGTGCTCTCATGTTTCATATTCTCAGACATGCACTCAAGCACACACACACACACACACACACACACACACAGTGAGTTTATTTATTTGAACAGTGCTGAGGCCGTGATAGGCACTTCACAATGTCTCACTGCCACAAGAATGTGCTCCTGACAAATGGATGCTCTGCACGAACTGCAGGCCATCAAAAAGATCCCTAACCCTGCCCAGCCGAGCAGCATTAACAGATTTCTGACACGACAACACAAACACGCCTGGACTCCTTCCTTCGCTCTGTTGAAGAGAGCCTGAGGCTTGGAGCTGAATGACGGATTGATCTGGTTTCATGCAGTGGTTTTGGCCTGCTGCTCATTACGTTCAATGTTTCTTTCTTTCTTTGTGATGAGGGTGGAGAGAAAAGAAGATGGAGGTTTAGGATTTGAAGTGCATGTTGTTTTGACCCAGCAAGGTTAGCGTTCTATTTTCTGTTCTGTTCTATCGAAGTAAATTCAAGACACACTGACTGGCTTCCACACGATGATACACTGACCAAGAGTTAGACAATATTATCACATACTGCATATGTGTCCTCTGTGTCTTTCCTCTGTGTCTTTGTCTCCCCATTGTCTCTGAGAAGCCTAAACTGTAATGCTAACACAAGCTTAGCTCAGCTCACATGGCTGTCTGTCATTGGCTGTGCACTGCTCTCAAATCCACACTGTTTGTCTTATCTTTACTGGGGGGGGGATATATTTAGTGAGGAGCTTAGCTTTTAGGAGGTTGGCGCATGGGGAGGGTAAGAGAGAGACTGTGTGTGTGTGTGTGAGGGAGAGGGAGGGAAGAGGGAGTTTTGTGTGTTTCAGGAGCTGGCGTCAGTAGACAGTGGAGGAGCTTGGCACTCCGCATGCCAAACTCTGTGTGGGTGCACATATATGCTGTATACGG
>JAQFJB010000005.1:147246-159797 GCA_029874875.1 Naso minor | reverse complement strand
GCAGACACACGAAGGCAGCAGTGCAACACTTCAGCTCAGGAGGCTCAGTGATTTTTTTCTACGAGATGCGCGCGGTTCTCTGCTAAAATAGACGGAGAAATAACCTGTTAACAGTCATACTGACATCATACCAGCAACATTCACTGTAGTTTCAACATTTCAGGTGTTGTCTCTAAAAATAAAACCTCTCACAATAGAGCGTATATGTGCAAGAATCCCTTCATTTAGAAATTTAATTGTGGAGCATTTGAAGGAGCTTGATGTGCAAAACAGATCACACTTTAACTTGGTTCTGGCTTTATTTTAGGATGATGGTCAAACCAGAGACCCAGTGCAGTGAAGTTTAGTTTTGCTTTTTAACTTAGATTGATAACTGAATTTACTGGACTGACATTATCCAACAACAGCGTGGGCACTGTACCAGCATGGAGGAGTGGAGCTACACCTGCAGTGTCTGAATGGGAACCAAACTCTTTCTCCACATATCACGAATTTAAAAGCACCAAAAGACTTTTGTTAGTTTATAATATGAAGAATTGTAAAGTATTTTCATGAGGCTGTTCAGTCAGAATGTGACGGATCATAAGAAATAAACTTGGCATTTCATCCTTACAGATGCAGCGGCAGCTTGTCTTGCACTTCTCTCACCAGCTCTCTCGTTTTCTGTCTAAACTAAAAATGAATTAACTGCATCATTTATACTGACATGAAACACTTTTATATTAGTGGGAAGAATTCTAAAAAGAAAACTCAATGTAGAAAGACAGGGCTGTGCCTGCACCTGGCATCTGTGAATCTGCGTCTCCATGGTTACCAGTAAACAGAACTCTTGGTAAATTCCCGGGGGCGCCATCTTTTTCTCGAAATCGTCGACGACAGATTTGGAAAAACTGATCCCTTCAAACCAAAAGAAAAGTGTTTTCAGAACAAAACACAGTTTTTAACAAAGTTTACACCTTCCCCAGCATAACTCATGCATTTATATCACCTCATATTCATGTTACAATAAGAAAACGTCGTGTTATATTTACATGAAACTTGTTTTTCACAGTTACACTTAATGTCCTTAAATATTTACAATTTATATTAACTGTAAACAAATGTTGTACTGAAAACTATTTTTACGGATCTTAGGAAGATACATAACAAACCATGTATGATATTATAACATTTCTTACCTGCATGTTTATGTTAAACCAGCTGTCCTCTTCAGGGGGCTAAAAAAAAAACCTGCCATTTCCCTTTTATCCGGTTCAACTCTATCAAAACCGCCTTTCAGCAGAAGCTAGCTTAGCTCCACGCACACGGACTTCACATTTGGTCAGCTGCAGACAGTCCAAGTCCAAGTGCGAAGTGTAAGAACAACCTGCAGGTCCGTTTGGGAACTATGCGTATACTCTATTCCACGATTTCTACGTAAGCGACTGCGTTTACCCGTACGTAAGCCCATACTGGAGGCAGAACCAGTGCCCTAGAGATAGAGAAGGTTTGAATAAATAAATAATGGATAATAATGGAATACATAAATCTAATAGATCTACTTGTGCCCTAATTATGTTGCAATGATATAGAAGTGATCTATTTAAGAGCCTTGTGCTCAAAACATAAAGTTCTATATTCTAGCATGAATTACAGTACATGGTAAACTGACTGAATTCATGTAGCAAGACAAAAGACAATTTGACATGCGTCAGGGATCAAACCATCGATCTTCTGTTAAGTAGATGTTATCACCTGAGCCACAGTTGCCTGCTCTTAGCTAAGCCTGCCCCTTTGTAGTTAGCTGTTGCCCACAGTGTCAGTCTCTGCACTTCCCTGTGAAACATAATCAAAACTTTGAAAAAACTCAAACTATTTCAGAGACAAGACAGAGGGGCCTGCACTTTGCCCTTGGAAAAAAAAGCAGATATTAAAATGATTTAGCAGAAAAGAGGATACGCTGCAAAGATGAAGACAGAACCTATGAAGAAGTGCAGTGGTTTAACTGGAAATGATCCTCACACTTTTATCAAAAGCCTTCGCTTGTAAATGTTCGATTCTGGTTTTGTAAAGGAACAGAAATCTGTCTTCTTCCACTATTACAAGTGCTCTAGACTCAACGTTTTATCATAGCTGGCTTGAACTATATGTCTCGTTTAAACTTTGCTATGAAATAACAAGAGCTCAGTGAATGTTGACTTTAAGACATAAACTGTTCTCATACCGGGCGTTGAACCTGCGCCGCCAAAGTGAAAACCCGGAGATCTGCAAATTACAAAGCATGAGCTTTATATTGAATAATCAGTTAAAATTGGTTCAAATGATTTGAAATGCATTTCACCACATTCTTTAGACGCACTTGAACAAAGTCTGGTAATTGTACTGTAATTTGTGCTAACATGTTAATACCATATAGCATTTTTTAACAGCCTTTGGGTGTGCGATCTTTCTTTATAAACTCTGCTGCCAGGTATTTTGTGATCCAGCACCATCCGCCTCAGATGTCACTTTAAAATCGAGGAACACTGGGACAGAGATTGCTTGAATTTTATATAGACAGAGATTTTGCTTCATTTGAACAACTGGCAAATAAATTCAAAATACCAAGGTCTATCTCCAGACAAGGGATAATGTTTGTTAAACCATTTTACGAAACCATCACTGACTCTACACTAAGGTTCAAGCTTTCACCAAACTCCCCATTTGGAATCAAATCTTTACAGTTTTATAAAGGTGGACACTTCTCACATTGAGAGAAATGGAAAAAAGAACTCGATATCCAGATTACAGAGGAACAAACCATTGTTTAAAGCAAATAAATGAATGTTCTGTTGATGTCAGACACTGCCTAATGCAATTTAGAATAGTGCACGGATTGCATGGGGCTAAATCTAGAATAAATAAACGGGTTCTCTTTGTTTCATTGCCTTTCTAATGAAGCCACTGTTATAAACCGTTATGTCCCAAGATCCAGATGTACTGGAATAGTAACTTCCATATAAGTTCAGAAGTGATTAATTTATCAGGCGAACCTTAGCCACAACCCTCCAGAAAGGATTTTATTGCCTCATTTCAATTAAGAAATGCCTTTTGTTGGAAGGGTGAAGACATTTGAATATTAAAATGTGGCTTGATGATGTTATCAGCACTCTTGAGGTGGCTGGACTCTACATATTAGAAATGATCAGCTTAAATTATTTGATGCCATCTGGCAACGTCTAACCCAATATCTGGGAAAGACAACCAGATGACTCTACTGTGATCCACACATTTCTTTTTGTATGATTTAGAATCCCTGCTCTGGGTGTCCCAGGTGTTTTTATGTTTGGGGTTTTTTTGTTTCCCCCTTTTTTCTACAGTATTATTTTCTATGTCTTCTAAGGAGAATGGTTTCGTATATTCCTAAAATACCACCACACTGTATTTGTACAATTACCAATAAGCCCTGCCATGTAGGATTCATGTATATTTGACTCCAGTCTCAATGTTAAATCCAGCATCTATGGTAGCCTACATTCTACAACTTTTGACAGGGCATGCATTCTATCCATTCTATTGTGTGATGAACTGAACAGCAGTGTTGGGTAATAATGTGGCTCCAGCATAGCCTAGTTGTTTTGGTTGTGTTCTGGTAGTGGCTGTTAATATATTGTTCTTTAAGGTTTTTAGTCTCACGTTTTGTTTGAAAAAATACTGTATACAGCTCATGTGTTGTCTTGTTTCTGTCCGTCCTTGATCTTTGTTAGAGTGGAAACAGTGAAAGTTATTCAACAGCTCTTGCTTACAGGTAACTCCCTACTCTTTAACACAGGTATCAGAAAAAAATACAATGGACACAATGTAATTTACAAATTTATCTTTATATATTTTATTTTTTTCCCCAAACGAAATGAAGTCCATCCAGTCAATACCAAATTGAATTTTGCCGGCCATCCGCCATGTATCTACACATGGCGTCAGGCGGCTTGCTACAGGTCTTCTCTGCAGAGCTACAATAAACAAGTCTTTATAAAACATGCTCGATTTTTCCAAGAACTTTTTGCATTCAAACATTTTATTTTGGTAAAATCATACAATTGCACAGCTGAGTTTTCCCCATGCAGTGCTTTAGCCTATAAGCTAATACAGAAAGCAAATTCTACGTCTAAAGAGCTCCGGGGTTCTCTGCACAATGTGGAACGAGTCTCTGGTTCGACGTGCGCAGAACCTCCCGTTTATCCTGAACGTTTCCGACAGCTGCCGCGCAGACCTGCTGCACATTCACAGAGAACTCCGGAGGGTTCATAAATGCAAATACAACAATGAGAATAAACCACATGTTTGTTTCTTTAAGGATTGCCATGTGCCAGACATTCACTGGAGAAAAATAATTATCAGGTCAAATTAGAGTAAAGAATCAATAATGCACACATTTGGAGAATCTGAACACTTCTGCACTGATATGCTTAGGAAATTTATTTGCTCTTTTGACAGTTCTATTCCAAACCTTGGCATGTTTGTTCAATTCCATTTTAAATTTTGTTGACCAATTGATAGAATTTAATAGAGATGACTGGCCCTGAGGAGGCCCTGAAACAGCTGTGGATTTTATTTACTGAGTCCAATGTATCATAAACATTAAAAAGCTCACACTACCCCAAGATATATAAATTTCACGCATACAGGTGACATTCAACATTCAAGTGCCAGTGTTTTTTGTACTGTCTTTTGGTCAAGTTTCTGAAACTTTCAAAGAATCACTTTGAGGCTTACAAAAATAAATATTTGTCAAAAATGCTTAATAAATTACACAAAACTAGCAGCAAAAGTAGAATCTAGAAATCTGTGCAAATGGCTAAATTCCCCCGACTGCTAAATCCCCTGGTCCCAAATAAATCCTGGTTTAAACGTTGAGAACCCTTCCCCTTTGTAAACAAGCTGCGTTTTTCACAATCTCCTCACATGATATTTGGAAGCTTAAGGACACATATCCAAGACATCTATATAAAACTCTAGATGATGTGCAATAAAAGAACTTTTGTTAAACTTGACGGGCACAACATACAAGGGCCTACACACCAAAACCAAGTAGCACCATTTAATCTCAAGTTCTCAACACTGTCAGTGCATCCGCTTTTAGTTCAATTTCTTAGAAAAAAAAAATATTCAAGGCACAACACACCCGATGAGAAACTTGGGAGGTAAAATCACATCTCTCCTCCTCCTCTCAATGGCTGCTCCTCTTTAAGAGGAAAGCCTGCTCTGGCTTTATGAAGCCAAATATTTATTTTTTACATGTCTGAGCAGAGTAACCCCTAAAGGACCTAACAGTACATTATTGTTCCATAAGGAAGTAGACCCCCACCCCACCCCGCTGTCTTTGGCCACCTCCAGTTACACTGTGCAGCAATGGGGACCAAAGTCACAGACAACAGCGGTGCACTGAAAACCTCGCCCCATGCTAACCCATGCCCCCAGTTCCAGAGGTCGGAGTGCTGCTCTACCCTGCTCTGTTCCTTGCTGTTTAATTGAAAAACCTCAGTGATCATTCAAAGGCCTGTCTCTAAAAGATGAACCATGCCTCCAACGCAGCTTGAAAAGAGAAAACATTTGTAATTAAGTTAAGCCTGCGACTCAGTTCACGTGTCCTTTCTCCTTGACCAAAAAACAAAACACTTGCAAGCGTAGAATACCATCTTGGCCTCATGGTTGCCGGTCAGTTCGGTAAACATGAACACCACGCTATGCCTTCCCGATGCTGTGGTCCTTTATGCAGCCATTTTGAACTTCACTTCAAGATGGCAGGCATTTTTTGTTTTGATACATATTTGTAGAGAAACAATTCAAAAATCAAAAAACTGACTCAGTTTTTCTATTTTGCACACACCTTCACCGAAAATGTCTCAAGTAAAAATAAACAAAAAACACCACCCACTTAATGTAGCTAGCACTTGGTAACATACTAGCTGCCGTAACACTGTCAAGTCAATTGAAAAATGTGGAGTAACAAGTTCTAGCAGTGATTATTCTTGTTTTAAACCTCAGCAATTATTGGCACTGAGCTTAATGACTTCTGTGTTTAAGATCATAATAGGAATGGCTATTTCAAAGACTATCATATCCATAAAAGGAGCCTGTCCAGGATAGAGTGAGCAAAAAAAAACAAAAAAAAAACAAAAAACAAAACAAATGTAACTTTGTCCGTAAGGATTAAAATATGGTTGCTTCACAAAGTGTCCCAGTTTGTATCAGACATAGTAATGGCTCCATTAGCTGTTTGACTATAGAAAAGGCTACATGATGTTCTTGCAATAAATTTGAAGTTCAAATGGAATCGTGACTCAGAGTCACAATACCCCAGTGTTTGCCAAGGTTTGATTAAATCCAAGCTTATTTTACCTTTGTGAGATTTTTTTTTTTTAACCAAAGAAAACAGTAAAATTAGATTTAGAGCTCTTAGCCATGTTCATTGAGTGAAATGAAAACATAGATTTCCTGTTTCAATTCCAAAGGCACAGTACATTAACATACAAATGATCCTCAGGTTATTTAATTGGGGTTTTTCCCACAAAAAGAACAAAAATACTTTTAACAATGAAAGTCCGAAATTGCTTTCGGACAATGCATGTCAGCATCCATGCTCACTCTGAGGTGTGCGCATCTCTGCCATCTCCAGTGCATTGCACGTGCTGGTGACTTTCCTTTGCGTCATGCTGCACTTCCTTTTTGAGAGAAGCGAATGGCAGAGAACCAGGGTTGGTAATGTACTGTGTGTCAGTGAAGCTACACAGGGAGGGTTGTTATGGTCTGGCTTAAGTTAACATGTGGTTTCCATTGGGTTGGCATGACAACCTATTCCTATAATGACTAGTTGCCCCACCAATCCACACTACCAGAGTGGCTGTAATTTCCTCCGTAGCCATCGTTGCTGTAGAAGTTGCCACCAAAGCTTCCTGAAAAGTACAATGTGAGAGGTCAGTCAGCCAAACAACGGCAAAATTCAAAATTAATTAAAATCAAAATGACACCGAATGGCATCTTTTTCCCATTAGCAGTGAGCCTGAGAATAACTGTATGCAACAAAGAGCTCACAATTTGTGATTTATGACTTTTACTGCCGTAAAGCAGTGAGCTCCACATCAGTGTTAATGGTTTTAATTTAACAACAAACTGAACCACAGATAAAAGGGCTAGTGAAATATTTTTTACTTGCCTCCACCAAAACCACGATTTCCTCCATGGCCTCCAGTGTTACGTCCTCCACGGTTGCTGCCGAAGCTTCCAGAGCCACCAGACGTCTGACGGTAGTCTCTGGCTCCAAAACCACCAGAGAACCTAGACGAGAATGTACGCTTGTTAGACTCTGTGGAACAGATGTTATTTTTTTCTACCACAATTTACAGATCATAAGCTATGACTGGTTTAAAATGGAAGTGACAACAACTTGACAAATCATACTGGGTCTATTAACCTTAATTTCCAAAAATGTGTTCAACAATCATTACATTGCTATGGGATGGGTCAGCTTCAAATTTTCTAAAAAAAAAGCACATACTGACTGTGTCAGTGCTTTTCAAATGTACCTGACATTTGTGTAAGAAGGTAAATGTTTCCTTGTTACTTTTACCTCTTAGAGCGTCCACGGTTGCTGCTCTTGTGCTGGTGCTCATAGGCCAGGCTCTCAAGCCAGGAGGGAACCTCCTGCTTGGCCTCCACCAAAATGTCCAGCAAATCTTTGGTTATGTTGCTGTTTTTGTCGTTAAAGAACGACGTGGCCAGACCTGCATTAAACGGACCACACATAAGATTATACAGTCATTAAAACATTCATGTACATGAAAATACATATAAAATTTGTTTATAAAGAAGCATTCGTACCAAGGTTGCCCACACGTCCCGTACGGCCAATACGGTGAACGTATTCCTCAATGTCACTGGGCAAATCGAAGTTAATAACGTGCTTCACATTGCTGATGTCCAGACCTCTAGCAGCCACCTGGAGATTTAGGTGGAATTAATTATGGCACTTATGTATTTAACAACAGCTAAAAGCTAAAATCTGACTGCCAACATTATTGCTCAAATCAGTCTAAATCACAACTTACTCTAGGTTTTTTCCCCCCAACTGTACATCAACACTAACACAAAGAGAGTTTTGTTTGACAACTGGGAACTTGATTGTAAAATGGAATTGGCTTATTCCTGTTATGATTCTGAAAATCACACTTGTCAGCACCAGTTAAAAAATTAAAAATGTAACAGACTAGAACGTTTACATGTTCACACAGGCCCCAAGGGAAACATAATTTACATATATTTTAAAGGGGTTAATTAAAAGTAGGTTACATGAACGACATTACATTACCAGAAACAACTAAACTCAGATTCTGATATGAACCCTTAAAAGGTTTTCATTACATAGTCACGACAGATTTCAATTTAACACAAGCAAAAAGCATATCTAACCATCAAGATTCTTCAAAATGTGATGCAACACCTCAATTTGGAAAAAAAATATTTAAAATTACTTCAGGTAGAATAACTGTCACTTACATACAAATGGAGCAAACAGTTGTGAGGAACAGCTACAAGAAAAGTAAGTCGTCTCATTCTTCAAAAATACACCTATATTTCTAGTTAACACCTGCACTAATTTTAGGTTGGAGGACTAATGTCACAGACTAGAAGAAATGGCAGCTTAGATTTACCTCACACTAGCAGTTAGACTGACTTGTGGTGAAATGTTGCTGTTGGGTAGCTTAGATTTATCAAAGACTGGCAAAGCAGCTCTGTGCATAAAATAAGCACAGCAAACACTTCAGACTAGGGCCCCACTGACATATTGGTTTACCGACATTATCGGCTAATATTGTCCTACTGCAGATATATCGGTATATATCGGTATCGTCATATTTGTTCTTCAATTTTGTGCCGATATTAAAACTGTTTAAGGTTGAAAATAAAATAAAATACTTGGACCAGTGATTTTAAATGGTGTAATAACGTAATTTGTCCAGCAGAGGGCGGTACCCTATTTCCTTGGTAATTAGTGAAGTGTTTACTGTTTGGTGTAATTATGTTTGGAATAAAGTTTGTTGGATATCTTGATTCCATTACATATCTCTGTCACACATATTTGATAACAACATACAAAATATTATATTTAGAATATCAGCTGATATATCGGATATCGGAATTCTCTTACTCCCTAATATCGTTATCGGCCCCAAAGATCCCATATCAGTCAGGCCCTACTTCAGACAGGACTTGTCCCCATGACTATGCATCTTTAAACTTTGCCATAATGGCTAAAAAAGGGAAAAAAGAAATACACAAGTGTGCTGATACAACACATCTCTGCAGTTCAAATCAAGTCTATTGCATTCAATTCTTTTTATGTTTCATTAGAGCATCTTTGTTTTGTACATTCTTTTGTAACCAATCCCAGAACAAAAATGCTCAAACACAGATTAAAGATGAATCTGATGAAAAAAGAAGAGCGGAGTCAGAGTAAAGGTCACCTACAGCTGTAGCCACCAGGATGGGGCAGCGACCAGACCGGAATTGATGCAGAGCTTCCTCTCGGTCTCTCTGAGATCGATCTCCATGGATGCTGGTACAGGCGTAACCCTCGCGGTACAGGAAGTCTTCCAAAGCGTCTGCTCCTTTCTTGGTTTCCACAAACACCAAAGTCAATGAGTCTTTGCCTGTGTAGCCGGAAAATAAAGAGGACAAGACAAAGGGAGGAGAGCAGGACAAGGAGTGATAAAGGAGAAAAAGAAAATAAATTATTGCTAACTGGACACAAGGCTATGGGTGGACTTTCACAACTAAAGGAAGATGGGATCAAAAACTTAAAAACTGTCATATTTAAGAGGTCAGCAACTGCAAGATCATGAAGTGAAAGACGAAAACCAAAAACCAAAATGATAACTTAGAAATGGAGACAGGGGTTGCATAAAGAGCTTTACATTTCCTGAGAACGGCTGATAACCATGGCTTCAGTTTTTCTGCACACAGTATAGAAAATAATTGAATGACAATTATGTTTAAACCAGGGATGTCCCGAAGTTCTTTTTTGACTCTAATTCAAGTCCTTTATATTGGTTATGTACCAAAATAGACTCTGATCCAATACTTAAAGGTAGATTAAATATGAGGAGACACTTTTGAACAACTATAAAGCGTATTAGTTTCTATAATTAAGGGTCAAACACTGTTTACTTTCAGTTGTGGTGTCAAATGGTGTTATAGTGAGGTTTCTTTTAACTCTAAATCTTTGGCTACTACAAAACTTGGCTGCAGAGATGACAAAATGTAATGTGGCCAGTTATTTTGTTAATGATAGATGCTTATAATTAGCAACAGCTGATCAGCCACAGGCAACACTGATTATTTTATGCATTAATTGCAGCGGTCAGTGCTGATTTAAGTGAGAAGCTGCTGAATGTTCACTGATTTTTGCTAATAAGTGAGGCGATGAGATTCGCCATTGTTGATGCTCAGTGAGCCTGTATATTTTGTTGACCCAGAGCCACCACCAGAACAACTGAAAGAATTAACCCGAAAAGTGAGCTCCTCTGAAACACTGGCATCAGATGTGATTCCTGCTGTGACTGTGCTTCTGACCAAAGGAGCCAACTAGGACCACAATATCAAAGCAGGGAACCTTAACTGCAGCCATCAAGACGCTTTACAGGCACGAAAAAAACAGCTCTCTACTGCATCACAACTGTACACGATCCAAAGTTAAGTCTGTCTGTATCTTGAACATGTGAGAGAGTGTGATGATAGCAAAACGCTGTCATTGTGACCGACATAACATGTTTGATGACATTATAACATATCATTTCAGTTGTTCTGCTACAGTTGTATGTTGTTATTAAGATCTCAGAATTTGTTACATTTAAGTGAAATGTGTGGCAGGGCCACATTTAGGAAAAACATACAGTTGAATGTTAAAATGTCAGTAACCACAATAAGAAAGTGAAGAATATCTAATGAAAAAAAAAAAAAATCTTCAAAATAATTGCAGGAGCGTCAACTGCATTATTAAGTACTCATATTTGTAGTCGGTATCGCCAAATACCCAAATTTAAGTATTTGTACAGAAAAAAAAAAATATAGTAGTATAGGTGTAAACCTAACCTAACCTAACTTAACCCAAATATTTGGCAACCGGAATTAAAGAAATGGAAAATGTCAAGAGGGGTAACGGGGTGTGATAGGCCATTCGGAGTTTGCAGCCATCCCTGAAACTGCTTTGCAAATTCACTAGGTAATACGCTGCAACCAAGTAACTATCCCTCCACTTACTCCCGTCTTTCAAGCGCATAGGAAGCCTAAGGTGGCTGCAAAGGTCACAGCAATTCTTGTTTTTAGGTGATTGGTCACAAATGGAAACAAAACAAAACAAAAAAAAAACCTGTTGCATTTCAGCCATATTCTGACAAAAAAAAAAACCCATTAAATCTCACATGCTAGACCTTTCAGATTGTCTCGGGCCTGACAAACACTGGGTACAGTGCTACACGCTGCACGTCACAGTTCTGGAAGCACTGGTATAAGTGCCTATTAAATGGGGGTCGCTAGACGACCCCGTGCTGTCTTTTTTTTTGCTTTGGTTGTTTGTTTGGCTTTTAATCCTTTATCTGGACCTTGAGTCTGTTAATAGATCTATCTATCCATCTTTCTTTCAGCCAGAGTGTTGAAGTAAAGCCCAAATTGGTCCAATCAGACTTGCTAAATGGTCAAGATGGTAACAGAACACTTCACTTTGGATAACACTACCATCACAGCTGTCTGGCTAATGGAAACAGAGTTCCTTTTATGACAAAGAGCCTCCATGCTCATGTTAAGCCAGCTGACTTTATAGTTGGTATTGACAAAACTCACTCCACATGAAAATTGACTCCCTTTGTGGTAGGGAGAGATTGTACTTTTTAATTCTGTAACTTCACTCAGTCTGTACTGTGCAAGGCAACTTATTGTAGGTCCTCAAAGCTCTTATTGGAAATGAAGGGGGAAGAAAAAAAAAAACTTAGGCAGCATATCAGCTGGGGAGCGAAGGGAGAGGATGAGCTGTGAGATGTGATGTTTCTGGCTGTGGGAGTAAAGGTATGGTAAGCTCATACTTACCAGGTTTCTCTGGGGCCTCTGTCACATTTTCCTGAACCTCACTGGGAATAACTAAGATAAAACCAAACCAGCTAGTAAATGTAAGGCTGCTCAGTACAGAAAAACAACAGCTTCAGATCATCATTAGAAGCAACCCCCCCTCTTCAGAGCAAGTGATTTCAGTGCCTGCTCAACACTGCATGACATTTTGTTTTGATATTTTATCTTTCACTGCAAGGTCTTGCTATAAAGAACATTTGTTAGCAGAAATGTAGCAAAGTCAATATTAGCTTCACGTAGGGCAAACTGACCAACACTGGAAAATGGGTTCGACCCCAAATGTGACATTTAAGGGAGGGAAAACAACTCTTGACACTCTCCTTGTTTTGTATCCTTCACTCACCTGTGGCATTAAGCAGGTCAAGCAGGAAGGACCTCTTGTCAGTCTCCTCTACCCAGACCACCTTCTGTGTGAT
>JAQFJB010000005.1:116233-126347 GCA_029874875.1 Naso minor | reverse complement strand
GTAATACCTTTCAAATTAGATGAAACCTCTTGGACACTAAATTTGGTAATTACCACACAATGCTGCAATTCATCCAACTCTTATGTTCCAAACATTCCCTTTTGTTTCAAGGTAACACTGTACAAATTATATGTTTAATCTTGACACTATTTGCCTGGAAACGCCTCTAGTAGTTTCTCTCTACTAACCATGAATCAGTGCTGCAAAATGCAGAAACACCTGCTTCTATTTAATTTATTCATAATGTGTGGCTGAGGTTGCAGTGATTTTTATGTTTGTTCATTTGAATCAGTCATTTGTGTGATGTTCAGTAAATAGTTCAATCAATAAAAACATGTTCATACGAGGCTTTTCTTTGAAGTTTGTGATGTATAATATGAACAAGGCATCAATAGTATCAAATGTGTATAGTTGAAAGTTGTGAGACTCTGAATGGAAACAGCTGGTTTTGCATTTTGCAGCACTGATTCGTGGTCATTACACAGAAACTACCAGAAATGCTTCCAGGTAGGAAGTTACAAGATTAAAGTATTATTTGTACAGTATTACCTTGAAACAAAAGGGAATGTTTAGAACATAAGGTTTGGATGAATTTCAGCATTATAATTACCAAATTTAACTTCCACGAGGCGTCATCTAATTTGTAAGGCATTACTCTGACCATCACATTTAACCTCATTATTATTATCATGTTATTACAATATTCATATCACCATATTACCATTTCTTACTCTGAATATTGCACTGATATGACCTTTTTTTTTTTTTAAACCAAAGTGGTGATTTAGTGTTCAGCACCGTTGCCTCATAGCCAGAAGGTCCTGGGTTCGATTCCTGGCTGGGGCAGGGCCTTTCCATGTGGAGTTTGGATGTTCTCTGTGTGTTTGTGTGGGTTTCCTGTGGGTGCACTGGTTTCTCCCACCATCAAAAAACATGTATGTTAGGTCTATCTCCAGTCAGTGCATTTGATCAAGGGGCTGCCCACAGCTCCTCAGGAATGGGTTAAATGCGGAGACCAAATTTCACTGTACACTATATATGTGACCAATAAAGTAGCCTTAGTACCTTTATAAAGTACCTTTACCTTTACTGTTACCTTTTAAACTTATGAAGTATTATCATACTTGGTGTATCATGGTATCAATGGTATCAAATAGTTTTACATCTTTGGTGTCCTTATTATTATCCTTAGATTTTGGGCCATCGCCTTGTTACATAAATTTCAATTAAATATTACCCAGATATACACATTGTTATTATCAAGCCATTACCTAGTTATTACTTTGATAATTACATGTAAATATGTATTACCTCTTCATTATCACACTATTATCCCACTATTAACATCTTATTATGTCAGCGACAGGCAAACTCGGACATCTTAGAGGGATCTCGCCATTTGCCATTAATGATTATAGGGTCAATTTGGTTAGATTATTTACCACCAGGCAATCTTCATGTGAGTTTGTGGATGGTTTTGTGTGAAAAGACAGTTCATCTAATAACGCAGCTATTGGAAGCACAGAAATCGATCAGCCTCTCTCCGCTGATATTCATCACATCACATTCATGTGTCCCCATTATTCTTTTGTTGTTGATGTTACCAGCACCAACTATGGCATTAAGCTCACCGACTATGTGGGGAAGATCATGTTGAGGAACCTGGGAAACAACAAACTGCAGTTTCTTGTACCAGTCACCCTTAACTTCAGGGTCAGCTTCATTAGTTGGTGCATAACACTGCAGGATAGTGAGGCTGCAGTACTTGGAGCAGACGTGTGCTCTCATTAGTCGACAACTAATGAATTAAGCGTTGGCAGAACCAGTTCATCTGCACTCGGTAATCCCCTGGATGTCAAGGTGGTATCTCTACATTTCTTTGAGGATTTGAGCTGTTTTGGATGACTCCCACATGGTCCAGACAAGCCATGTGCCACTTCTGATGTTACATTTGTGTCTGAGCAGCCTGTTTCTCATGCCCACGGGTTCCAAAAGGCTTTCACCACGGGTGGTCAATCTGCCTCTAGGGAAGCCCGAGTCTGCTTTAGACTTTTTGATAAGAGAGGGTGACATTTCTGTAGTTTCCATAACAACATTATTTTTTTCGGCAGGGTGAGGTTGTTAGCTAAATGCCAAAACTAGACAGGGTTTCTGGGTATGTTTCCATCTGGCCACTATACATCCACCTGTCCGCCAAGGATGGACCTACCTGAACTTAAACTCTCCAGACGGCATCGCCTTCAGGGTCACTATGGCTTGCAAACCTTTGTACCATGATAAGGTAGATACACACGGTAAGCCAAGAGTGGTTTCTCCTTACTTTTGTTTGTTTCTTTCTTTCTTCCACCAAAACCAAAAGATCAATGACTGAGTTGAACAGTTTGTCATTGCTATTATTTATCTGACATATTCTCGATTAAAAGAAGTTATATTACAAGTTTTTGAAGAGACAGGCCTGAAATTGTGAGCAAAAGCTGTTTTATCATACAGTGTTTGTATTTTTGCATTCCTAAGTCCGTTTTTCTTTTTCATTCACAAACGCAGGACCACCTCCACCTGCTTGTGTGGAGAGTTATTTCTTATGCAAGCACAGGACATACAAGCTGGTTGGCATTCAGCTGCAGTCTGTGCAGCTGAATGCCAACCAAGGCAACATGAGGCAACACAAGGGTCAGTCTTCATCCCAGCTAGTTCTATGATGCCACTTTGGTGCGATGGGCCTTAAACAGACTACTCAAATTAAAATGCAATGTCTGATTTGGTCTGAATAATGCCTCACTTCAGCTGGTAACAGGCTGCATCAATCAGACAGTGCCTGTGTACTAACCTGCCTGTGTGTGTTGAGCGGGGTTGCCACAGTAACCAGGTCATCATGAATACTGCGAACAGGTGGGGCTCCACTCTTATCTTTGGGAGTGGGAACAACAGGCTGCGGGGCAGAGCCTCCTCCCCCACCCACTCCTAATATGGTACAAGACAGGACACACTAATAAATGTACAAAACAAACAAACAAACAACATCAGCTTATCTGCAGATGGGGGCCTTCCTGCTGACCTCGGTGCATACCTGTACTCTCCACAATGGGTGTGGTAATGCTGAAGGGGCGTTGTTGGGGGCTAGACGGAGCTGGCAGGTCACCCATCAGGAAGCCTGGCAGAAACTGAGCTCCAGAGGTCGGCTTTGGAGAGGTGGGAGAGCCCAGGGTCATTGGCTCTGTTCCTACTGAGAGACAAGGAAAGGTAGGAGACTGGAACAAACTGGTTGGAGACAAGTGATCACCATCTACATTGTCGCTGACTAGTCTGATGTTTTCCTCTGTTGTCTGCTCTTTATTAAAAATAAATAAAGGAACTGCCGAAAATCAAATGCAGCCCCTGCATAAACTATTATAAATATTATAAACATATTTAAACATTTTTAAGTCATTTTTAAATTTTTAGGTCACATGAGTAACTTCTTACTCATTTGTACCACACCAAGATTTGTAACTTAATAATGCATAATTCTGTGATAAAAATATATCAACTTAACATGACAAACACGAGCTGTGTCTTTCAGGGCTGCTTTCCATCAAGGCACATAAGGAAATCTTCATCATTAAAACAACAACAACAACAACAACAACAACAACAACACCTTCGAACCTCTAAGGCTCATATTGAGAGCAGTACTCTCCTCAGCACCCTAACAAATTGTGCTACTGGAACAGTATGAGGAATATACTGTAAAGCAATCATTACAGAGAAAGAGCAATACTGCAGCAATTAATAAGGCGAGGGAGTGCAGATGTGATAATCAGTATGTTAGTAAAAATCCATACATAATGCTGTGTCTGATTTGGCCTGAATCCAGCAGTCAAAAGCCGCTTCAGGCCCGTTTGATTGATGGTAACGCACATCCAATGTAATCACAGCATAGTGACAGCAACAGTACTGGCTGTTAGTCCCCACTACAATTAGACTGCTTCTGTTGTCAGTCTTAAAGAACATAATTTATCCCAGTTATAATCCGCCGATCGACCTTCAATAACATATTAATGCTTTATGATTTACAGAAAGGAAATATAAACACCAATGTTAACATTAGCAAAGAGTAAACAGGAGCACACAGATGGATATTACTAAGTATTTAAGGACAATAGTACAGAACTGAAATAATACATTACCACAGATAAAGCTTTTACAAATCTCTCATAAAGTTACCTTGTAACTCCATCTTTGCTTCGTTACTTTCTGGCCGCGATTTTCAAAAGCAGGATGTGACGCCAAACAAGAAGGGCTAAGTTAGTCAGCTAATGTGACTAGCAAAGCTAACTTATTTGTCTCTGTAGCTAATATAACGTTAGTAGTATTTAAAAGACTGCTTGACATGTAACGTTGGCTTCCAATAAGTTTAAGCTGTTTAAAATCGGACTATTCAGCCCTTTACAATTTCATTCTCGGGCTCCGGGCGGCCAGTGAGGCGAGCTGACTAAAGAGCCTGAAGCAGTGCAGCTAAGCTAGCTTTCAACGGCGCATTTACACGACGTCACTGGAAAGAGAAGTTCGACATCAAACTGCGACAGACTGCTGGACGATGGAGTTGTTCCCGTCTCTTCATTCAGCTTTCATGACATAGAGGGAAACAGATAATAAAAGAGCAAGAAAAACGAGAACAAAACAAAGAAACAGAGGGGTGTAGACACATTCAAAATATTTGTAGACATTCATAGTTCTGATGGCTTTTTAATTCGTCTGTCCTTAGTGTTTCAAATACAGTCTCAACTCATATTTAAACTAGTGAATGTCTGGTTTCCTTTCAGACCATTTACATTTATGGATATAAAATTTACCACATAGGATAAAAAAGATTTAAGAAGAAAATGTGGCTGCTGTCCATATTATCTCTCTCAAAATAGGCTAAAGAATAACATCCCTTTTCTGCTAAATTAATTTTTATCCCACACAATACTCCAAAACAATAGAGCTATTCCATATCAACCCAGAAAGATTTAACATGAAAACACTCATAGAATAAATGTACAGTCGTTTCTATGTCAGCATTACAGAATACACAAAGTTCACAAAGGTCATCGCTTATAGCTGCATTCTAACAAAGTGATTTGTTGGGTAAATGTGTAAAATTTTAACTTTCATAATAATAATAATAATAACAACAACAACAACAATACTAGTAGTAGTAATAGTAGGCTATTTCAAGGTGCATGGAATTCACTAGAAAGTGCTAGTCTATTTAGTGACATCAGTTGTCGGGTAATAATAATATTTTAAGTATTAAAAACTATAACATCCATTGTAAATGTGATTTTGTCACTTGCCAGATGATTCAGTCAGGTAGTGACAGATATCCGGGTTGACCCTTCGGGGCCATCGAATGGGATCATTTCTCCTGTCTTTTGTAAAGTATGGACAACAATCTGATCCTATTCTGTTTAGTTTATTAGTAGTCATATTTATTGATTTACTCAGATTGACTGATTAACTGATTGATTGAATTTTGACTAAAAATGGTGTTCCATTTATACAAGATTTTCAAATAGTCTTGTTTATTGAGACTTTCTGGGCTTCATCCCTCTAACGCAAAAGTTGTTAGTTTAAGAATCCTCACATCAAACTCACCAGAAATTTTTGTGTGGCTGCAAAACATACAACAGATTACAGCTGTGATGAGGCTGTTCTTCTGATCTGTGACATGTTTTAGTCTCTCACTACACACCCTGGAGGCTATTCTGTCACAATAATCAATATACGACTTTTTAAAGAATTTCGAAATAAGACGAATTAAAAGTCTAATTATGCACATCGTCATATTGTTGAGTCAACATCTAAACCAATCAGCAATTACTGTACATGGAATAAGAGTGATCAGTTCTGCACAGGCCTGGCTCATCCTGAATAAGCCAAAGGTTTTAACTCAGAGACCTTCAGTGTCAAAAATTAAATATGCCTATTGAATTAATAAGCCTGGTTGAGTTTTAATAATTAATTAATTTTTTAAAAAAGAATAAATAATCAACAAACAAACAAAACTTACATGTCGGCTGGGTGGTGGTTCTTTTCGATGTAAACTTATATCGTGGCATTATTCAAAAATGTATTAAATCCTCATGTAGCCTTCGCCTCTTCATTTAAATGAGGCATTTTTGTACAACTGGAGTAAAACTGTACCTACAAATGAGAAAACTTTTGACCTCGCCAAGTTACCGCAGCCGGCAAAAAAAAAAGGTAGGCTAAATTTGATTTCCGGTATCCTGTCAGAATAGAAGTGCAAAGCCAGCCAAGACTTCAGAATAGTGACTTGTTTTTTGCTGAATAAAATCACGATTAACACACTGCCTTTCACACATCTTGATAAGTTAGGTATTTCTTTGTCTGGTAGTAAGGTTAAGCTGTTTGTGTAACGTAGTGCGTGAGGCTTTTATTGTGAAATGCTGTGAACGGAAGTGCAGAGTGTGATTGTGTGAGACTTGATGCCGGTCTCAGCCGGACACTGATGCGGATCCTCGGTGTGGGGCTGTAAAATTAAGACTTCTCTAAGGTAACGTTAACGAGGGCGCTCTTTGAATCAGAATGAAACTTCGGTACACGTTACACAACTTTCTTAATATCGTGTTTATGGTTTAGGTTCAGTAGCACACTTCAGATAGCTCAATGTGCCGCTAACCAGCCAAGTTAGCTAACGTTACGTTAATTAGCTTAGTTAGCAAGTTGCTGCTGACTGGGAGACACTCAGCATGTTAGTTAGGTAAATATAGTTCACCACCAGGTTATTTAAGGGTTTCTGCTGGTTTAGGCAGGCAACATATTCTGTCAAAATCAAAATATGTCAGTGTGGATATGAGGCAGTGTAAATAATCGGTGGTGAGCACTTAGACTTGAGTGTCAACGCACGGTTTGAAAGAGTTTTTGACGTTAACGTACTTGTAATAACGTTAATTTGCCGTACCTGTACATTATCTACAGCATTATGTGTCTTTAACTGCTGTTAGTATTGTACTTATTTTCTGGAATCCCTCTGTTGGCATGAACTGCTCGGTGTTTGATATGAGATGCTGTAACATGTCAGTGATGAGCAGGGTTTTTTTCTGCTTCTCAGTGTTTGGCCTGTTGTAGGATTTAATAGCAAAAGATGCTTTTATTCTTGAAATGGCCTCAGGGTGGCAGGTTCTCAGTTTACAGGAAGGAGACACAGCTTTACTGACATGATGTGCAAAGTTTCTGTTTATTTAATGGAGCTATGTTATAGCAGTTATATTTCTGTTTTGATATTGTGCAGCATTTTGTTGGTGAAAATAGCTATTCTAAAGCTAAATAGCTATCCCAGGTGACCAGATCAGGCCAGAAAGCTGCAGTTGACCCGTGGTAATATAATATTTACTGGCCACATGTACATTCAGAGGACATTAGTCTTTTTTTCATGTGGCCCTGAAGTGATCCCTTTAAACTGTAGTTACGTCATAAAAGATGAGGAAAAAATCTACAGTCTGCATTTTTTGTATTTGAGAGTTAATCCAAAACCAATATGATGCTTCTGCATTCTGAATTTAACATATCATGAAGGGATAAAATCATTGTAGTGTAAACTTTTCTCTTAGTTTGACTGTTCCTGCGCTCTCCCCACCAAATGAAACACTACCTGGAGAAACATCGACATGAAATTGAAAAACACTTTTCTAGTCTTTCTTAGGCAGTTTTCACACATTTGCGCATGCATTCATACACTAATGACAGGGGCTTTTAAGCGACCTGTTCCTCAGGACGACACTTTGACCACCGTGGATCTTTTAAATGACAAAACATTTAAAAAATTTACAGGACTTCTCTTAGACCCCAGACAATGTAGCTACAGATGCACTTAACAGTAATTCAAAACACGTGGCTGGGAGGCCGGTTCTTAAAATGCTCTTGTTCCTATTAGCTGGCAGTCCAGATTGGCGCAGCTGATTATAACGTTAAGGAGGTGGCAGGGCCCTATTGGCTGCAGACATTTTGCCTCCAGGTGCTCCCATGCTTTAAGCCAACCCACCTTAGCCACATACGCACATTGGACATGAAGACAAACAGAACAAAACAAAGTAAATAGTGTAATCATGACATGGTTTGAAAGATGCCATGCTGGCTGTCAAATCAGTGATAATTTCATTTGTTATCTTTGCTTTGAAAATAATTTTGCTTGTGTAACATGCCATTACATTATCGGATGTTAATGGTTGCAGGGTTAGGTGCACTTATCTAACTAACCCTCCATCGTAGCACAGCAGTAAACCTGGGTGGTTCTATTGACGTCTTCCTCTTTACTACACAGTGGCACTCAGAGTAAAATAAGGTTTGTGTCTGTGTGTTGCAGCCGCTGGTGATCTGCTGCTTCCTGGTCGTTGTGGTTGTACTTGACTGGTGATGGGGCGCAGCGTTGTCCATGGGTTTCAGCTGCCCCATTCAGTCCATGCTGTTCTGTTACTGGTGTTCCTCATCACCTCGCTGCCGGTGGTTTTGACAGAGAGCAAAGACTACTATGATCTGCTAGGAGTCAGCAGAGAGGCCACGACCAGAGAGATACGAAGGGCCTTCAAGAAACTGGCGCTTACCCTGCACCCCGACAAAAACCCTGTGAGTCACACTGAGAAACAGTACACTTAGGACTGCACAGTTAATTAAACACTAATCATAATCACAAGTCTGGCTTCTCACAATTTAAATAATATGCTCAATTGCATTAAAGATGTTTAAAGTGCATACTCAGCTCACGTAACACTCGACAGCTTGTTGAATCAAGTGATTCTTAAAGTAACAGCCAACCACCAAGGGGCCATCAACATGTTTTAGCTTCACTTTTGGGGTCATTATTTTTCATTTACTATTTTTAGATATTATTTATAAAATATTAAGTTTAATGAATTTATTCTTATTTATTCCTTGGTCTTTCCGTTTAATGGTATTCAAAAGTAAAGGCATCCGGTGTTAAAAAGAAACACCTGTGTTAATGCTCAGTAAATAGTGTTAAATAATCGTGATTTCAGTATCAGTCTAAATAATCATGATTATTATTATTTATGCCATAATCAAGCAGCCCTAATGTGCACGACTCCCCTCCTAGGTTATGCTGCCCCAAACAGACAGTTAGTTACAACAAGATGGCTACAAGGCAACAAGGGTCTGGTCATAAAAGAACAGATTTATGGGCACACTTCAGATATATTTTGACCAAAGCATAGTGTCATCATTTTGAGAACATTTTAACTAAAAGTTAAATAAAATGTCTGAATTTTGGGCGACACAAACTGGACCAAAATCATTTTCAGTGTTTGTTGACTAAAACTAGACTAAAAGTTTAAAGGATAAGAATGACTAAAATGTGACTAAAACAAACAAAAAAAATTCTTCTCAAGACTAAGACAAAATCAAAAATGCCGCCTGCCAAAATGAACGCTGATATCTAGAGCAGAAGGCAAAGAGGTCGTTCCTCAAAACTGCTCATCATCCGTCCTGTGGAAAGGTTTTGGATTCAGGGCAAGCGATGTCGTGCAAGAGCAAATCAAATGCAAAGATTCCACAAGACACAACTAGCAAAGCAACACAACTAACTTGTTTAACCACCTAAAAAGCAACAGAAGCTGCAGGGAGGCCTGGGAGAGTGAGATCTTCATCACCTAATATGACCTTACCAAATCCCCATCCTCGTCCAGCATCAACTCAGACATCCTAACCAGCCACACCGTACAGCCTGTCACTGTAAGTGAAAGGAGTGATCTGTTGTATTAATTTTTGGGAGAAACGATATTGTCTAATTTTATTTACACTTTGTTTCTTGGAGATGTTAATAAGGTCCAGTTTTATTTTGCGAAGATTTGACATTGTCAATTAATGCTCTGTTTATTTAAGTGTTAAGGTGCAATAACAATATTTTGTCCCCCAAATCATTAAACAATAGTTACAAGTACGCACAACCTCAATACTGATTAAAATAATCATTACTTTTATTATCTTGGCCATACTCATGCAGCCTTCTACAAACCATAAACACAGACTCAACCCTTGATTCAACCGGTAACGCCCGTGTATCGACCACAAACCCACAACACACAGAGTAAAACTAAGGCCATCCAAAAACCCTGAA
>JAQFJB010000005.1:65498-77474 GCA_029874875.1 Naso minor | reverse complement strand
CAGCTAAGCAGGGAAAACCGCTTCCTGAGGCTCAATGTTTTCAGTAAAGAGTGAAATACCCTTGCACAGTGCTTTATATAGAAAGACTTTTACAGGGGTATATAGGCTTATAATAATAAAGAAACATATACAATTCTTGTAGTGCATTTTAAAATGTACATCTGTGGGAATGTAAATTGCAACAGTATCAACATTGATGAATTCTCTGGCAGTTAAAACGGTCGACTTCCCAGCATCAGAAATTCGTTAAAAGCCAGATGAACTATGGATGAGATGATGTCAGCAGTGGGCGGCTTCTTTCTGCATGCATATTGATGGGCGTCCCTGGACACATTAATGGTCTTTTTTTTTTTTAAATCTCTGCCTTCACCAGATTTTCAAAGTGCTTATAATTAATGGAGTGAGTGCCATGAAGTGGCAGTCATTAGAGTTATGTTGAAATCCGGTTTTGCCAGTCCAGTCCGATCCACGTGCTTACGTCGGTTTGATTTGAGGTAAACTGACTGAACTATCATTTGTCACTATGACATGTTCTGGCAAATTAAAAAGCTGCCCTCATAAGCATTCTGTGTTGTTCGTGTTATGGCGCTTCTATTGCAGTAGTAGTAATCAGAATAACAACCTGAGAAACATAATACAATATGTATGTTATTAAATGGGCTGAAAATAAAAGCCATTAGTGTCTGACAAGCTGTGTGCAATTTAATGTCCCTCCTCCCCCAAAATCATATTTCAGCAGAGGTGGGTGGGTGACAATACGTGCCACTCAAGTTGTGTTTGTTTTCTGGTAAACTTGTGTGTTTTTGATGGTGAGGACAGGATACATGGCAGAGTTAGTTTTGAAGAAAACAAAAACTGAGCAAGTATGGCCACACTTTTGCGACTACTGCAATAAAAAAGTAATGGCAAAAGGTGGTAATACTTTTAACTTACATGCCCACCTTCGAAAATATGCCTCCATTCCTGCACAGATGGGGTCCAAAGTGAAAGGCAGACTGTCTTTGAAGCCCAGTACTACACAACTGTCCATAGAAGGGTCATTTATCAAGAGCTCGAAATATAAACGAAACAGCACAAGATGGAAGGAGTGCACCAAAGCAGTCACCACATATATCGCTAAGGTGGTGTCCTTCAATACAGTTGAAAAGCAATCTTTTAAAATGCTGTTCAAGACTGTCGACTGCTGGTATGGCCTAACTGTGCAAAACTATTTTTCTGAAGTTGCCATCCCTGAGATGTATAATAAACTGAGGAGTGAAGTTCAAGTTTTGATGTCAGAGGGCCATTACTTCGCTATGACAGCTGACATGTGACAAACATTGATACAACCCAGCATATGTTGCTTATGAGTTTAAGAGTGGAAGCTCGTATCAAAGAGCCTTCGAACAAACTTCTTCCAAGAGAACCACACTGCAGACAACTTGGTTGATGCACTTGAAGAGGCCCTGCATGTCTGGCAACTTGATCAGATTAAACTGTCAGCAAAAACAACTGACAACACAGCTAACATTCTAGCTACTGCAGTCTCACCTCGCCCTCTCTGCTCCAAATGCTCAAACTCATCAGAAATAATGAGATTTTGGCTGAGGTTGCAGAGGACATAGACCTCACCAAGAACTTGAAAGCAGGCACTGGAGTCAAAACATGACAACAAGGCAACTAAAGAGCTGATAGGCGTGGCCACCTACATTGATCCTTGGTATTATGAGATTCACTTTACCGACACAGATTTGGAATGCACTAAGTGCAAAGTTGGAGAGCACGCAGCCGCTCTTAAGGGCCAAACACGCCACATCAGAGAGTTGGGGAAGAAGGAGTGTGAATCAGTTCAACAACTTGGACCGCCACAAAGTAAAAGAAAAACTTTGGGAAGTCTTCTTTGCGCCAGGTCAGCAGCTCCCGTCCCTCCAAAAACCACAAAAGACAAGGTTGAAGTGGAGGTGGAAATTTAAAAACAGGAGGCAGTGCCTGACGAAGAAGCCAACTGTTCGGAATGGTGGAGAATCAACAAGTCTCAGTTTTCTTTGTTGGCAAATGTAGCATGCAAGTACTTTTGCATTTGTGCACAAGTGCTCCATCGGAGTGAGTGTTCAGCACAGCTGGAAATATTTTGGCTCTTCAAAGGTCTTTCTGAAGCTAGAAAAAGTGGACATGCTGGAGTTTCTGGCCAAGAATCTGCAGAGATTGACGCTCTCACCCTTGCCTTGCTGCAGTGCAAGCTTTACATTACATTACTTTGTATCTTTGCACAGTTTGCAGTGTTTTCTTTTTTTAGTTATGTTTAACAGTTTTTCTTTTTGAACATGATGTATGGGTCAAGTTCTCAAAGTAAAGTAGGCCTATTTATTTCTGATGGACACTGTTGATGCTTACAGTTCATTTTTATTTCATATTCTCAGAGCACTAAATGAATAGGCTACCAATGTATGCCTTTGTATTTTGCTACTGACTGAGGACTATTTATTTTTAGATAATATTTTAATATCTTTTCTCTTTATAAACAGTTTCTCAAGTTGCACTATGCCCCAGTCTATGCGTAGCCAATTTGTCTTTTGTATTTGATAGTCTCTCTCTCTGTTTTTTTTTTTTTTTAAAGATAATCTTCATTATTCACCATCATCATTATCCATAACCGCTTATCCTTTGCAGCTGACACTGGGCGAGGGTGGAATACACCCTGGACAAGTCACCAGTTCATTTTTAGAAAATATTTCAATATTTTTACTCGTTATTAACAGTTTCTCAGGTGGCACCACTGAGTCACTTTGATGTTTAGAAGAAGATTTTTAAGATGAATGGTTGTTGTGAGAGATAAAAATGCAGAAATTTACTCAGCTTCTTCTTATGAAGTGTTCATTGAGGGGTTCTCCAATTGTGTTCCACTCGAGGGTGGTGCCACTGTCAAGTGCAACATCTGGTGGTAGTAAGTAGGTATAACTGGTTCAGGCTGGTGTTTAGCAAAATATCAAGTCTGTTTAAAAAATTTGTACACCGGCCCAACCCTAGTAGTTATTCAGACATGACACTGTGGGGCCTTTTGGGACATAATGATGGTAGCAGCCTTGAGGCATGTGGATACAATCCCCTGGGACACTGAGATGTTGAATGTATCTGTCAGCACCTCTAAGAGGGGGTGTCCACGCTGCTTAAGAGCCCGGTCTGGGATCTCGCCACCAAACTTCGGTACTGTTGACCCTCTGCAGATGCAGCTAATTGGGGGGGCTTCAGCTGGGAGAGATGTTATAATCCTCTCAAAGAGCATAAAAGATGTTAAAGGCATCAGGTATGGATGGATCCATGGGGCTTCTTTTTTGTTGTAGTCCCTGATTCTCTGGCATAGTCCACATGCTCCAGGGGTCATTGGTGGAGACGTGACCCTGAAATTTTAGAGCATAGTTTTTTTGCCTTCATTATGCCTGCTATCAGGCTTCTCTTTGCTGCTTTGACTGCTGGTGCATCTCCAGACCTGAACACAGAGTTTCGAGCCCTCCGTTCAGCTTTCAGCCAGGGCACCTGGTTGGGTAATTGTTCTGGTAATAGTAATATCAGCACATTTCCTTGTGTAACTTGTGACTATTGAGGTGATCCACACTCATATTGCCTGAAGCTGCCTTTCTGAATATCTGCAGTCAGTGAACTCAAAACAGTCTTGAAGCACATTGTCAGCACTAGTGGGTCACACAGGGATATCAATGTCAGTGTCAGCTTTATTTACATGGCACATTTAAGACAACTAAAGTTGACCAAAGAGCTGGTCAAGCATATAATACAGAAACAAAACAAATAGAAACAAAAAACAAAATAATAAAACAAAAGTAAGGAGTTACAGGACAATCAATGAAGTCGAGGTGTGTCAACTCAACAGGGAGTGAATGCTAACGAGAAAAGGTGGGTCTTCAGCCATGACTTAAAGGTTTTTGACTTTTGAGCAGCTCTTTTGTTAGAAGGTAAGCTGTTCCAGAGAGAAGGGGCAATGACAGAAAAGGTTCGGTCACCACTATTTTTATGACTGGATCTGGGAACATCCAGGAGCAATTGCTTAGTTCATCTCAATGTTCTAGCTGGAGTATGAAGGTGTAAAAGTTGATATAAATAAGGTGGTGCCAGCCCATTTAAAACCTTATGAATAAGCAATAAAATCTTAAAATCAATCCTAAAAAAAAAAAAAACAAAGAAAGACAGGGAGCCAGTGAAGGGAGGGCAAAACTGGCCAACAAAGACACAACTGCTCTACACCCACATACAGAGAGTTATAGTAATCTGGTTAAGATGTAATGAAAGCATGAATGACTCAAAGTGTTTTGGAGGTTGGAGGTTTTCTTTACATAAAAGTCTTGACTGACAAAAACTAGTTTTGACAACAGACCTCATGTTTGTTAAATTTGAAGGAGCATCAAAGGTCACTCCCAAATTTTTAACAAAAGATCAACTGAAGATGAACCCAGAGTTATCCTGCCTGGTTGTCCAAGCATCACAATTTTAGTCTCATTGAGATTGAGAATGTTTAAGTTCATCCATGTTTTAATTTCCTTTACGTACTTTAACATAGGCTACATGGAATCTTTGCTATTAGCTTTTATGGGTATGTAAATTTGGATATCATCAGCAAAGCAGCGAAAGGAAATATTAAGTTTTTTAAAATTTGACCCCAAGGGAAGCAGGTAGAGTGAAAAGAGGATAGGCCAAGAATGTAACCTTGAGGAACCCCTAAAGAAAGTGGGACTGCAGATTCATCATCAGTGAACTGAAAAACTCCTGTCAGGTAAGACTGAAACTCGTCAAAGGACAGGACGTCTGATGCAACATGATACAAGGATTCTGTGATCCACAGTGTAGAATGCTGCAGTCAGGTCTAAAAGCACCAGAACAGCATAATCCCTCGAATCAGTAATTAAAAGGAGATCATTAACTCTTAAAAGAGCACTTTTGGTACTGTGGCAGAGCAAAAACCAGACTGTAACTTTTCACAAAATTCTAAAGTTGTCTAAAAATGTTTTTTTAGTTGGATGTAAACAACTATCTTTTGACAGAAAAGGTAGATCTTAAATCATGTATCAATATAGATTTCTTTTCCTTTGAATATTTTACTTCTTTCTCAATATCATTTTAACAGTGCCACAAAAGTAGTCATTCCAGGTAGCCTATTGGAATTTAATTATTTCCCTTTTAGGAATGTGAGCCCCTGCCTCTCTGACATCCTCTGTATGTCCCTGATGCAGAGAAGTCAGAATTATTGACCCAACAGTAATGAAAACTTCTTTAAATAAACGAGAGGGGATACTGGCTAGAGGATAATTAGCAGATGCAGAACTACCTCAGATAATAATCAGAATGTTACAGACTTAAACTGCATAGAAGCACATAGAAGGAAAGAAGGATCTAAAGCAAAGCAAATGGGTGAAGATCTCAAAAAAGGTTTTTATACATGGAAAATGGCTCAGTGAAAGCTGTTTCACAAGGATAAATAAGAGAGTTAAAAGCATTAAAAAGAACCTGAGGCCTATGACTGTTGTTTGAGACTAGATTAAATAGAATCTCTAACTTAGCATTTTTATGGCTCTCTGATATTCAAATAAACAGTCCCGTACAATTTTGAAAAGAGATTTGGAGCTTATCCTTTTTCAACTTTGACTCAGCTCATCTGCATGTACATCTGAGAGCGGCTCAGAAAGTGCTTTAGTGCATTTAGTCCTAAATGGAGCAATAGAGTCCAATATATCAGTGCAAGTAGAGAAAAAAGGGTTGTTAACTCTTAAACACTAAGACCACAACAGCCATCAAGGGTGAAAAGCATAGAAACTATAAAAACAGTAGAAAAATTAAGGGGGCACTTCAGGGGTTCATCACACGTAGGCAGCGTGCAGAGGCACACGGTCTTTTGTGTTGGCTTGCTGGACTTCAGTTCAGAGCAGAAGACAGAGACCAGCATGATGGAAACATGGCCAGAAAGGCCAAAGTGGGGGCGGGGGGTGGCCCTTTATATCCAATTTCTGTTTCTATACACTTGATCAGGCATGTTCTGACCTCGGGTAACAATGCTGACGTGCTGGTGAAACTTTAGTAAAATGTTTGTGAGATTAAAATGATTAAAATTGCCTGCAGTCTCAAACAGTGCCTGCGATTTTAGTGAGCAGATTATATCATGAAGCTCCCTAAGTGCATTGTTCTTGCCTTGGTGTGTGTGTGTGTGTATGTGTGTGGTTGTGGGTGTGTAAACAGTGATGATAAACACAGCTGTAAACTCCAGTAACAGATAATGTGGCTGGCATTTTATTGTTAAATGTTCAACTGGGAAAAGTTTGTGCACCACCATTTATTGACATATGTGCAAAGTCCACCACCTCAAGTTTTCCCCGACAAATGATTTCTGTCTGCTCAAAAAAGAAGCAATCCGTTGAGTTGAAAAGCAGAGTCTTGCATTTTGTTATTTAGCCAAGTTTCAATAAAAACAAGAACACAGCAGGTCTTTAACTCAAACTCAGCTAGAGTGGATCCATTTTATTATTCAGTGTGTGAACATTGGCCAGAAACAATGATGGAATACTGTAGCTTGCCTGTTAGCTTTAGCCTTAAGCTTAGACAGCAGGCCGGCCTGTTGCCCATCTCTTACTTCCTTGTGCACAGCTTCCCCTTGCCTGTGTCACTGTAGTCTGCTTGGCCAGTCCACTGTTCCCAGGAGCTGCAGTCTACTGAGCGCTGCACTAAGCTTCAATGAAAGTGGGATCGTCATTAAGTACGTCCATAAGTATGGTAAAGCAGTATCTTAGTGGCCTGCTAGGTAGGTAACACCAGGAGCTAGAGAAGCCACTGCACTGCTGTGAGTCACCACAATCTTGCTTAAAAATTTGACAGTGCCAGCCTGCTCAGCAGAAATACCCTACCCTATAGACACTGAGCCTCATGCAAGGACTTTTCTATATTTTTCTCTTAACTTTCTCTTACCTTTTTTCTTAAGGTGGGCTCGTACAAACATGCCTTGTCAGATTCAGCAAAAACTCTTCTAACTTCAGAGAAGTGTGTAAATGACCCGCGGAAACACGATGACTGCCACCTGTGTATATGTGAGTAGCTGGTCTGGTGCTTTTTATCACATCAAATGATCTTTATCAGTAGATGTCATTTGCCTAGTTTTTTTTTTTCTAAGTATGAAATTAATCTATGTTTAAATGTACATTTTCCCGGAGCATTTTTAGAAGACTTCTGGACAATCTTGGCTTAAGGGCCAAAACTTAAAGCCATTCTTAAACTTGAAAAAAACTTACCACAGTCTCACCACAAGGTCAATTACCAGCTGTTTAGTGACACCAGATTGACTTAAAATTGATTCTTGGGTGACATCATTTTCTCAACTCTTTACAAGCTCAACAATCAACTTTAAACCTCAACTTATATTCAAATTTGTGTTTATGTATGCAGTACTTAGTGTTGAGTTAAGTATCTTTCCACAAACTCCAAGTATGTAAAAAACACTATTATAATTAATGTTTAAATTAACATGATTTTCATACATAAAAATTTTAAAAGAAAAAAATCTATGAAAAGTGGCTGGAAGAACATCTACCTCTAGCCCTCACTGAAGAATTCTGGATGTATCACTTGCAAGTCTTAAAGAGCTAATACTATATCCACAGTGCTCCACCTCAAATGTACTAAACAGTCAGCATGTTTTTGGACACAAATAAGACCTCATAAGCCCTAGAGATAATAATAATAATAATAATAAGAAGAAGAAGAAGAAGCAATTCCTGCTGAAAATGCAGTGTGAATGCTGAGAGCTGAAAAAGCAAGAATGTACAATGAATAGCCAAAAAAACTTAAAGCTCTTATCCTATAAACTTCACAGTTAATGAGCGGTATGGTGGTGTTTCACTAATGGCCACAAGGTGGGGCTATTGGTGCCCTGATTCAGTATGTCATGCAGATTCACATGGACAACTTGTGCACCAAGTTTCATTTTATTAAAGTCAGCAAAATTGCAAAAATATTAAGTTATAATGTCACTGTAATGCCCCCTTTTGGTAGAAATGTATGAAAATCTACACACTTGTACAATTTGACTTTATGTACAACATTCCCACATTTGGTTGGAAATAAATACAGTATTGAAGTGTTATGGCCAGTAAAGTGCATCATGTCACACTCCCCAAATTTTTAGAACCAATTACAGACAAATGGTAAGTGATACCAAAAAATACATTAATATGTTTCGTTGGGAGTCCTCTAAATATGGTATGTACTAAATTTGGTGAAGATCAGACGAAAAGCGAGCCAACAGAGGCAAATAATGTGTTTGCAAAAAACCCCATAAATGTCGGAATATTTTTCTTGGCAGAAATCGGTGTGGCCTATGTCAGTCCAATCAGCATCATGATTGTTTTGATATACCCTAGCGTTCATGAGTTATTAGCAAAAATGTAAAACATGTAATAACCGACCACATGATGGCGCTATTGGTGCCATATTTTAATATGTTAAGCCTTTCCACATGGGATGCTTGTCCATCAAGGCTGAAAAGTTTTGCACTGTTACATTTTGAGATACTAGCTTTCAAACATGCCTCCCATTGACTTCCCATTAAAATTTTTAATATTTAAAAAAAATTATATAAAAATCACCAGAATATGCTAGAAAGATGACAAGTCCTAGCACACACGTCCTTAAAGAGTGGAACATTTTGATATTTGAATGGTTTCTGTCACTCAATGTATGGAGGAGGAGACAGCTTGCAAAAAATGTGTGGAAGAATAACTATAAAGAACAAAAGAACAATAGTTTGAATGCTGTATCTCAGTGTTTACACCAGAAATAAACAAATGTAGTGGTACCTGGTCCCTCTGCCTTGACGATGGCTTCAGGTGAGATGCAGACTCCACGGTCGTACAGTGGCAGCTCGCTGCAGGAAAGGCTGTCAGGCCAGCTGTGGTTATAGCGCTTCATCACCGGCTCACAACCGTGCTTTGCCCGCTCGCACACCGCCTTACAGGGTTTGATAGGCTCATGCTGGAAGTCAATGGTGCAGATGGGAGCGTACATGGCACACAGGAAGAAGAGCAAATCTGGACTGCAACCAGTACCTAAACAGACAGGAAAAGAGATAAAATTTTAAGCAGGACTCTGATAAATCAGGGAGAATACTTCAGTTCAGTCAGTTGAGTCATTTGAAGTGGCTTTACATCACTTTCATAGTCGAACATTTTGAGTAAGGAAATATAAAGTACAACAGCAAACATTTTTCTTCAAAAAGTCGGATGTTTACTAGGCAGCTATTGACTGATATTTTAGAGTTGGCTTGGCTAGGAGACTACTATGGACACTATTTTAGACACTGGATTTGTAGAGGGCGAACAATAAAATCTGCAACTTGAATCAGTTTAGTATTGCATTGTGGATCAATTTTGGTTTAATTCAGTTACTATGGTACTATTTCATTTACAACAAGAATGAAACATTTCAAAATTTGCAACCACTATGGCCTCTGACTGGCATGATTTCTATAGTAATGGTGGCTGAGGCTCATGGGTTTGTAGTATATAGAGCTGTCCGCCATTTCAAAAAGACCAAACAGGATTGAAACTGAGATAATTAATGTTTATGAAGCATTTATAAGCAATTGTTCAACAAAGAAATCACTTCTCCTGGCAGCCTAAACGTAGTAGAAGGCAGTTGTTTACAGCATACTAATGCCTGCTGCACAATTTGTGTATTTGTTCTTTTCCCCCCAAAATAAAACCAAAAAAACAAACAAACAAAAACCCTTACTTTCAATATGCGTTTTCAAAACTAAAACAAACAAAAAACAGATAATGACTTATCTTTCCAATTTCTGTTTTTTTGCTCAAACTAATAGTGGAAAAAAAAGACAACAAGCACAAATATTCCATTATGTTTTTGTTTTTTTTAACCTGGAAACTGAAAGGCACTTTCCTCGCAGAGGGACGGTTAAAAAAATGTGAAGCTGTGACAAAATGGTCGAACTGGAGGATAACGCAAATATTGTGAGAGAGCTTTTTAAGTGTGTGGAAAAATGCATGCTGGAATTTTCACTGTGCTGCAGTAGACTGCAGCATGAGGTACCACATAAGAAACCAAGGTAAAGTGATTTGAAGTCTAACTTTTAGTGCACTTAAACTAGACAAATTATGGTAAAGACAGCCTCTGAGCAAGGCAAAGGTCCATGCCCCTTTTCTGTGATGTTCTGTTTTGCTTATGTTTGACATGTTGGAAGTTTTATTTTGCCAGAAGTTACATCACCCCACAGTACCTGTTTATTGAAACTGCAATATTAAATAACCTCTTAACTTCTGCACACAGTCCTTTTGTATACAAAGTAAGGAGTCTCAATCTAAACTCTAAGCTTTCACGACAGGAATATGTTGCAAAGGTGGGAGCTGTATAAATATGCATGGTTGCTTATTGGGAACACCTGGGTGTGATGAGGGAAACACCTGAAAATGATCAAGTATTAACCCCTTGGTGTCATGGTGAGGCAGAATCATGAGCTCTTGGTAATGAAAATAGAGGAGAAGAGTTGGTTGGTCATTGATGTGGTTTCTCACACTCAAAAGCTCTCCCACAATAGCTGCTCAACTCTCCAATCCAGCCATTTTTTCAAAGCTATTCCTTTTGTTACTTTTTAAAGCACCTTTCTGCAAGGAACGTTCCTCTCAGGTTCCAGGTCACTCCATTTGTTTCTGATGTAAACAAACCAAAGAGGAATATTTGTGTTTTTTATCTGTTTTTTCCATAATTGATTCGGGCACCAAATTGGAATTGGAAAATGACTGGTTATCTGTTTTTGCCTTGGTTTTAGAAACAAATATTGGAAAAACAGGTGGGTTTTTTTAATGTTGAAAAACAAACAAATCTGCATGCCACGATTTTCAAATGTTAATAGATTTTTTCAAACATGGAAGACCACAGGCATCACAGATTCTTACTAGCTTAAGAGCGTAATAGGTTTGCAGGGATATGTGGTGCATTATCTTACACATGTAAATCCGTTTCAGAAAGGAGAGGGTCACACTCAGGAGCTCAGTGCTATCATTCCATTTATTTGTCAGGAATCACAAACATTTCTACCATTCGGACTTCATCAGTGTGTGCAAATGACTGAATACACCCCTTATTTAAAGGGGACAGACTACCAGGGGAAATCAAGCACTAATCATTTGGTTGACTGCAGCACCACAGTGTATTCAATCATTTGTACACACCGATGAAGGCTGGATGGGTGAAAAAATTTTGTGAGGTGGCCTGTGATTGCAGCCTGTTGAACTTGTGAGTACTATGTTTTGCACTTGAAAACAAAAAAAGAGAAAAATATAATATGGACAAAGATCATAAAGTTTCATTTATTCTCATATAGGGACAGTAATGACCGCTACATCCAGTTGGTGCCCGGTTCATTCAGCTTGTTTATTGGGTTTCAGCTCAGTATCAATCATGTTATTCTTACAAAGTTGCATTTGTAAGAGGGAGAGAAAGAGCTCCAAAATGTGCAGCTCCAAAAATAGAAAAATCATTATTTTGTGGGCAATGTTGATGTTGTGGCAGGCTGCAACAGATGAATGAACAATTGTAAATCTGATGTTTGATTTTACATCATTTCAATACTGTTTTTAATTGGAATAATCGACAGCAAATAACCTTTCAGTTCATATGATTTTATTCCTAATAGAAAAAAAACTCACAAAGATTAATAGTGCAACTCTTAAAAAGTCTCTACATTGCTTTCATTTCTTCTGCTTTTTGTCAGTGAAGTGTACGCATGACAACAACCTTTGGGTGGCTAATAATAAGCCATAAATCCAAACCAAATGATGTGCAGCGACACCTATGTAGTGTAGGATCATATGGTAGCCTACAACTAAATTAACTGTGTTGTATCTTCACATAAGGCACAGCATCATAACTTTATTGGCAATTTAAATCTGCAAACAGGATCAGTCAGGATCTAATGTTAATTATTGTTCTGAG
>JAQFJB010000004.1:25498729-25509242 GCA_029874875.1 Naso minor | reverse complement strand
TCCATCAGGACACCTCCGGCCTCGGAGACAATCAGCGAGCCAGCAGCAACATCCCAAACATGAATCCCGATCTCATAATATGCTTCAACACAACCAGAGGCCACCAGACACATGTTGATTGCTGCAGTTCCTGCACCACGCACACTGGTAACATACATATACTCTTTTTACCATACATTTACTTTACAACTTCAGTGGCTTTACTGCAGTATTGATAGTATTACCCGTGTACAGGGATGCACAGGATGTTTCTCAGGCTCGAGAAGATTTTGTCGACAGCTTCAGGTTCTCTGCTGGATCCAAACTCTGTGGCGATGATCGACTGTTCGATGTCTTACAGGAAAAAAAGCCACAGGTGGCATTCTTATTTGTCTCACTCGATGTTTGTGTTGTTCTCAGCTACACCTCATAAGCACTGATTTATTTAGTTTGGATGTAATTCTTCTGAGTCTATGAGATTCAGGCTGTGATTACATGACTGTCCCAGTTATTCTATATATATTTTATGGTTTCAGTTGTTGCCTTTGATCATTAACTATGAAATAAGTTGCTTTTGTTAAGAACTGACTGGTCCCAGTGCCTTACTGAGGTGTAAATCCTTTGTGCTGTGTACTTCATTACTGACCTTCCTGAAGGGACACCTGGAGTGGCTCTCCATTACAGAATGCTCCCTTCCCCTTCCTCGCTGTGAACATTTTGTCCTCAAGACAACTGTAGACCACACCAAACTCCATCTGAAAGACATGAGAGACAGTACGGCCACAACAGACCAGCAGGAGGCAGGTCAGACTACGTTGCAGCGTAGTAGGTAATAATATGTGTAGAGGCTAAACGTTTATATATTGTTGTTTACGTTTATGTCGGCATCAGCTGTTAGTTTGACGTTGTTCACGTGTGTCACGGGGGGGTGTGGTCAAGGACCGGTGATTGAATGAGAGGAGTTATAGTCACCTGTTTCACGGCGGTGTCGGCATGAGAGAGGGGGTGAGTAGGGAGAGCGTATTTTTTGTTGACCGCTCAAACCCATTTACAAACAGTGACCAGCTCGCCTTACCGTGTGTTTTATATTTGCAATGTTGGAATAAACCAATCGGTCAAACCTGGCAAACGCTTCCTCGTTTGTGTAGCGCGTCAGCGGTGAATGCTCCCTCACTTAGCCTCTCAGTGGCTTCAGCTTTGTTTGGAGTCACTATAACTTAGTCAACAAAAAATGACGAACATGTGGACTCACGGATCATCCCACGCTTCATGGCTGCAACGCCAGTGACTGGGCGCAACGCGGACACCGGACCGGTAGGCCTGTATCACCCGCATTCATTCACGCTGTGTATATTGGATGGAACGCAGTTTGATTGACAGCGCGTTTATTGGAAACGCTGCCTGCACGCCAAAGTCCGCTGAGACACGCTGTATACGTTGAGAGTTGCCTGATGGAGATTGTCTGTGGTGTTTGCAAACGTTTACGGATGTGAAATAAATGATCTGTGGGGAAAACAAAAAACAAATCAAAACACATGCTGGCTGTATTGTTGAGATAAAACTGCAAAAATCATTGGGTTTTTTGAGTTTTAAAAGGCAATATGAGTGAAACAAGCAAACGAGTGGAAAACAATGAACGTGAAATGGTGAATGGTAAAAGAAGTGTTAAACTCACTGCAAAGGCCTTGGCAAATAAAGTTGAAAGTCTGCAAAAGGAACGCAAAATGCATGTGAATAAAATAAAGGACTTAATACCTGCAATGAAAGAGCTAACGAAAAGCAGGGAAAATGCACAAGAGTTGAAATCTCATTTGAAAACACTCGCTCAGCGTCTTGACTCTGCTGTTACTCTGCATCAAACAATAATTCCACTGTTACCTGAGGATGAAAAGGTCAAACAGAATGAGTGGTTCTCAAGTATTGAAAAGTACAGCAGTACATTCAAAAATAATGTGACCCAATGGATGGATGAAACGGAACATGTGCCTAATCTGGTTGGAAATGATTTGGAGGCCGCACAGGACACAGGCCCGAGCACAACTCAGGAAGGCTTACAAGACGAGGTGAAACCAAGTGACAGCATATCAAATGTTGAGAGCAGACGATGTGCAAAGAGTGCCACAAGTGGGAAAAACTCTGGAAGTGGTAAAAGGTCCTCTGTATCATGCACCTCCTCTGCTCGTATTAAGGCTGAAGCTGATTTGGCTGCATTGATGGCACGGCAAAAACTCTTACAGGACAAACATGCACTGGAAGAGGAAGAGCAGCAAATACGGAAACGTAAGGAAAAGCTCATGCTGGATGAAGAAATCGCGGCAAGTCTTGCTAAAGTGAGTGTGCTAAGGGCTGCTAGTACATCTGGCTCTAAACACACTGGAACAGAACGGTCCAATGCAATGAATTCTTACCTCAGAGAGGAGCAAAGAAAAACAAAGTTCAACATCGATGCTGCTCCTTTTGTTCCTTATGGACTGGAAAAACCTGGATATCAATTGAAACCTTTGGACAATGATCAGGCAATAGGACCGGAAATTGACAGGCCGAACCACGCCACTCACCGTCAGCCTCCTGCTTTAAAGCGCCACCTACCTGCACACAAACCTCAGCCCAGCACCTTTAATACTCAGATGCAACCTGAAACCATTTTCATCACTGAAGATTCAGCATGCAGTGTGGAGCGAAACAATGTTCTTGATATCATGAGACGGCAGAATGAAATAACAACACTACTGGTGCAACAGCAACAACGTTCTTCCTTGCCCAAAAGAGATATTCACATTTTTGATGGTGATCCATTGCACTTTCATGCATTTATGAGAGCTTTTGAAAATGGTGTTGAAAGCAAGTCTGACAGTTCTAGTGACTGCCTGCACTTCCTGGAGCAGTTCACTAGGGGTCGCCCAAGGGACCTCGTAAGAAGCTGTCAACACATGGACCCAGCCAGAGGTTACGCTCAGGCTAAAATTTTACTGCAGCAAAATTTGGGGGACGAACAGAGGATTGCAGCTGCCTATATGGAGAAGGCGTTGTCATGGGCCCCTATTAAATCAGAAGATGTTAAGGCGCTGCAAGACTTCAGCTTATTCCTCAGAGGCTGTTTGAACGCGATGAATGAAGTGCAGTATATGTTTGAAATGGATATGCCTGCAAATATGCTGACAGTAATAAAGAAACTGCCTTACAAACTGAGGGATCGATGGAGGACAACTGCTTGTGAAATACAAGAGAGACGTAACCAAAGGGCCACATTCAATGATATTGTGCACTTTATTGAAAGGCAAGCAAGGATTCTGACGGACCCTGTGTTCGGGGACATTCAAGACCCATCTCCAGCGTCAATCAAAGGCACAAATCGAGCCACCTTGAGGCCCAGATTTAGGCCAAAGGGAAGCAGTTTTGCCACGTCTGTAGCTGCTGCAGAGAGCAGTAATGCCGCGACAAAGGGGAAGGGAGCAGACATGACTTTATCAGTCAAGAAACTCTGTCTGTTTTGTGAGGGTGGACACGCATTGGAGTTTTGCCCTCGATTGGAAAAGAGAGCTCACACTGAGAAGATTTCCATTTTAAGGGAGAAGGGGGTGTGCTTTGGCTGTTTGTGTATTGGGCACGTCAGCAAGGACTGTCGAAAGCGTCTCTCATGCAAAGTGTGTAGCCTGAAACACCCCACGCTGCTTCACATCCACTCAAAGGAGAAAGGTCCAGTGGCAACAGGAGAACCAGACGCTGCAGTGGGCTGTGCACTGGTGTCCAGCGGGTTTACTGGGGCTGGTGGTCGTAACTGCAGGCTTCCTATAGTCCCAGTACGGATCAAATCCAAGAAAAGTGATCATGTGGTTGTCACTTATGCCTTTTTGGATCAAGGTAGCACCACCGTCTTCTGCACAGTTAATCTCATGAACAAGCTCAACCTCTCAGGAAAAAGGACACAAATTCTCTTACGGACAATGAGTCAAGAGAAGGTCGTTAACAGCTATGTGCTCACAGGACTTGAGGTGGCTGGTTTGGATGGAGAGACATACTGCGATTTACCTAACACCTATACACAGGAGCGTATGCCAGTACATAAGGGAAATGTTCCATGCCAAGGAGATCTTCAGAGGTGGCCTCATTTGGGAGATGTTCACTTACCTGAGATTGACTCTGAAGTTGAGTTGCTGATTGGAATAAATGTGCCAAAGGCACTGGAACCTCTACAAGTCATCTGTAGTGTGGACGATGGTCCCTATGCCGTTAAGACTATTCTGGGGTGGACTGTTAATGGCCTCATGGGAAACAGTGGTGATGAAATGGATGTTGCAACTGTTAACAGAATCTCAGTCCTCAACTTGGAAGATTTATGGCAGCAGCAGTTCAGAGCAGACTTCCCAGAATGCAGCCATGATGAACAGCCTGGCCAGTCAAGGGAAGATCAAAGGTTCATGAAGCTGGTTCAGGATTCTGCCAGACTCGTCGACGGCCATTATCATGTTGCATTACCTATGAGAAAAGACTGTGTGAACATGCCAAACAACAGGAAGGTTGCAGAGCAGCGGGCCCTAAATTTGAGGAGGAGGTTCCAGAGAGACTCATCATTTCGGCAACAGTACACAGATTTCATGAACGACATGGTAGCCAAGGGGTACGCAGAGCAAGTACCCTCAGATGAGCTGGCACGTGGTGATGGAAGACTGTGGTACATCCCACACCATGGTGTTTATCACCCCCAGAAAGGAAAAATTCGTGTGGTCTTTGATTGTGCAGCCACTTTCCAGTCAACGTCCCTCAACGCTCAACTCCTGCAAGGGCCAGACCTCACTAGTTCGCTGGTTGGCGTCCTAGCCAGATTCAGGAAGGAACCAGTGGTGATTATGGCAGACATAGAATCAATGTTTCATCAAGTGAGGATACCAAGGAAAGATGTTGATCTATTAAGGTTTCTCTGGTGGCCAAATGGTGATTTCTCCCAAGGTTTGATGGACTTCAGAATGTTGGTGCACCTGTTCGGTGCGACCTCCTCGCCAAGCTGCGCTAATTTCGCGCTGAGAAAGTGTGCTGAGGATAACGAGAGTCAGTTCTGTCGGAAAACCATTGAGAAGGTTCTGCACTGCTTCTATGTGGACGACTGTTTGGTGTCCACAGCTAGTGAGGAAGAGGCAGTGGCACTTTATCATGATCTTGTCTCCATCTGTGCCAAGGGAGGCTTTAAGCTGACAAAATGGATAAGTAACAGTCGAACTGTGATGGCAGTAATTCCAGAAGACCAGAGGGCAAAGGGCATAAAGGATTTGGATTTGGACCACGACCTGTTACCTGTGGAGAGAGTGCTTGGGGTACAATGGTGCATTCAGTCGGATACCTTCAAATTCAAGATCGTGGTGCCGGCCAGACCTTTGACAAGAAGGGGGATCCTCTCTGTCATCAGCTCAATATACGACCCCTTAGGAATCCTGAGTCCCATTGTCCTCTCTGCAAAGATCATCCTGCAGGAGCTATGCCGGCAGCAGCTTGGCTGGGATGATCCAGTGCCACCATCAGCTGCGCAGAAATGGACGAACTGGTTGAAGGAGCTCCATCAGCTAGAGCACTTCCGGGTTGCTCGTTGCCTGAAGCCTGCAGAGTTTGGAGAGGTCACTGGAGCACAGCTGCATCACTTTACAGATGCAAGTGAGTACGGCTATGGAACGGTGACCTATTTACTTCTGCGTAATGCATGTGCACAGGTGCATAGCGGCTTTGTCATGGGAAAATCCAGGGTGTCTCCTTTGAAATCCATCTCAATACCCCGCATGGAGCTCACAGCTGCTACCATGGCAAGTCGCTTGGACACCTTTTGGAGGAAGGAATTACACATGCCATTAGCAGATTCAGTGTTTTGGACGGACAGTACATCTGTACTAAAGTACATCAAGAACGAGACATCAAGGTTCCGTACCTTTGTCGCCAACAGGGTCTCAGAAATACTCAACGTGTCGCAGCCGTCCCAGTGGCGATATGTAAACACCTTAAGCAATCCAGCAGATGTGGCCTCCAGAGGGCTGAAGGCTGATGTGTTTCTGAGGAGTGAGTCATGGTTGTCAGGACCTGCATATCTTCTGCGTCCTGAGCAGGATTGGCCCGTGAGTCCAGAGTGTTTGGGTGAACTTTTGCCAAACGATCCAGAAGTCAAGGTCAGTGTTGTGGTGAATGCAGTGCAGATTTCACAGGATGTGGATGCAACCACTCAGCTGATCCATCATTTTTCCTCTTGGACTCGTTTGAGAAGGGCTGTGGCCTGGTTTATTAGGCTGAAGACTTGGCTGAGGCATCTCAGTCAGAGGAGGAAATGTTCTGAGGAGGCCTCCACACAGTCTGACTCACAACAGCAAAACAGACCTTCTTTGGTGCCGGAAACCGGAGCATCCAAGGACCTGGTGTCGAGAGGGTTGCTCACTGTGGACGAGTTGCTGAATGCTGAGAAGGAAATTGTTAAATTCTGTCAGAGAAAGCGGTTTCCTGATGAACTTTCTATTCTGCAGAGTGGTGGAAATGTGAAGAAGAACAGTCACCTCTTCAAGCTATCACCTGTGTTGGAGGATGGTATCCTGAGGGTGGGTGGACGATTAAGTAGAGCTGCGCTGCCTGAGGACGCGAAGCACCCTGCCATCTTGACCAAAGAGCTACACGTCTCCGATCTTCTCCTGAGGCACATACATCAGCTGGTTGGCCACGGAGGACGCAATTACATGTTGTCCAAGTTGCGTCAAAGGTACTGGATTCCAGGAGTGGGCACAGCCATAAGGAGGATTTTGGCGCAATGTGTTATCTGTCGTAGGTTGCAAGCTGTTCCGGGGTCCCAACTGATGGCGGATCTTCCTGCTGATAGGGTCTGTCCAGATGAAGCTCCATTCACTAAGGTGGGTGTGGACTATTTCGGACCCTTCGAGGTCAAGAGCCGCAGGAGTATGGTGAAGAGATATGGGGTCATATTTACCTGTTTGGCGATACGAGCTATCCATATTGAAGTGGCTCCTTCTCTGGACACAGATTCTTTTATCAATGCGCTGCGACGATTCATAGCCAGGCGTGGCCAAGTCCAGGAAATCCGGTCAGATAATGGGACAAATTTTATTGGAGGAGAACGTGAGCTGAGAGAAGCTATCAGGGGTTGGAATCAGGTTCAAATCAATGATGTTCTTCTTCAGAAGGAAGTAAAGTGGGTCTTCAACCCTCCAACTGGATCACATCATGGAGGAGCCTGGGAGAGATTGATTAGGTCTGTGCGGAAAGTTTTGAATGCCATTCTAAGAGTGCAAAATCTTGATGAGGAGGGGTTGCACACCGTGCTCTGTGAAGTGGAAGCCATCATTAATGGTCGTCCCATCACCAAGGCCTCAACCGACCCTAACGACCTGGAAGCCTTAACACCCAATCATCTCTTGTTGATGAAAACTTTGCCTTCTCTGCCGCCAGGGGAATTTCAGAGAAATGACGTCTACGCTCGACGACGCTGGAAGCAAATCCAGTATATGGCGGACTTATTTTGGAAGCGGTGGACCAAGGAATACTTACCACAGTTGCAGGAACGTCAGAAGTGGACTGGCATCAAGCGCAATTTTGTGGAAGGGGACATCGTGCTGATCGTGGATGAGACGGCACCTCGAAACTCGTGGGTCATGGGAAAGGTCATGCAGGCCTTCCCGGACAGAAGAGGACTTGTGCGACGGTTGCTGATCAAGACCAGGACCAGCACCTTAGACAGGCCCATAACTAAGGTCTGTCTTCTGCAGGAGGCAGAAGCCTGAACTGAGAGGACAGATGTGCTGAGGCATTTGGACTGACTTTATTGACTGACAGTAAGACGTGATTGACTGGACCTGACTCGTGTTCGAGGAAGAAGAGCCTGGTGAACGGCCGTGCGGATGGACTATAAAGGAGACAATTTTTCCATTGCATGTTTTGTTTATTTGTCATGATGTAATTATTACAGTGTTAATAATTAGGGGCTGGGTTGTAGAGGCTAAACGTTTATATATTGTTGTTTACGTTTATGTCGGCATCAGCTGTTGGTTTGACGTTGTTCACGTGTGTCACGGGGGGGTGTGGTCAAGGACCGGTGATTGAATGAGAGGAGTTATAGTCACCTGTTTCACGGCGGTGTCGGCATGAGAGAGGGGGTGAGTAGGGAGAGCGTATTTTTTGTTGACCGCTCAAACCCATTTACAAACAGTGACCAGCTCGCCTTACCGTGTGTTTTATATTTGCAATGTTGGAATAAACCAATCGGTCAAACCTGGCAAACGCTTCCTCGTTTGTGTAGCGCGTCAGCGGTGAATGCTCCCTCACTTAGCCTCTCAGTGGCTTCAGCTTTGTTTGGAGTCACTATACTATGGCATGGTGCACTACAGTAGATCATAGTAGAGCAGGTCATTGTACATAAACAGTAGTTGTGGTAAAGCAGGGTGTATAAGTAGAGGGTGATACTGCAGCAGTACATCGGCAAAGGTACTCTGTGTCACTGAAAGCATTTTGGTAACATTTTTAATTTTTTATTTAACCTTTTTTTCACCAAGAACATTCAGGAGATTCAGAATCTGTTTTGCCAGGGACCCTCGGCCCAGAACACAGCATGACAAGTTTCACTTTAATGAAACGGATGACATAACAAGTGACAAGTTAAAAAAACAAAAAAACAACAACAAAAAACAATTAGCACTTTACATCAAGACAATCACTGACCAGTGTTCAGTTACAGGACATGTGCATTCAGTACATACATAGTCCTTTATCCTACTTTTAAAATCTTCCATACTGATTGGGTAACTCACACCAAGACGAAGATACAAAGACTTTAAAAGAACTTTCACCAAAAACAGGAAGTGTCCGAGGGATGACGGCCAAAATTTGTCTGCATGACCGCAGACTACAACTCAACTTTTAGGAGGGAACACAAGTAACTGGAAGCTGAAGCAGCTGAGCCTCATGAAGAAAAAGGTACAGATGTTCCAACTTTCTCACACAAGCTGCAGTGATGACACACAGTGGAAGGACTCAGTGTAGCGGGTCACATGGCCACAGCCAGCTATTCGCTACATGTTCAAGACTTACTTTTTAAAATGGAGTTACATAACTGCATTATCAGAGTTCAAAATCTTCGGTCATCCTTGAAGTTTCTGGCAGGGGGCACTACTTTTATTTATTCATCATTTTGAATGTTGTTTTTCATTTCTGAGAATGCACTCATGCCAATTCTGTGAAGAGGGAGGTGGTCAGCTGTTATCAACCCAATGCCACGAGGAGGACAAAGAAAAGGACAGACAAAAGGACAGAGAGAAGAAAAAAGGGGGAGAACAGAGAGAAGGACAGAAAGGAGGACAAAGAAAAAGACAGAGAGGAGGACAGAAAGAAAGACAGAGAGGAAGACAGAAAGGAGGACAGATAGGAAGACAAAGAAAAGAACAGAGAAAAGGACAGACAAAAGGACAGAGAGGAGGAGGACAGAGATAAGAAAAAAGGGGGAGAACAGAGATGAGGACAGAGAGGAGGACAAAGAAAAGGACAGAGAGGACAGAGAAAAGAACAAAGAGGTGGACAGAAAGTAGGACAGAGAGGAGGAAAAAGAACAGAAAGGAGGACGGACACAGGACTCACTTTGGACGTGGTGTATTATGTGTTACTCAGACTGACAGCTTCATTCAGAACACTGAGGAGCTCCTCGTGTGTGCGTGTGTGCGTGTGTGTGTGTGTGTGATGTGGTGAATTTAACTCACCTTCTTATTGACGGAGAATCCGATGGAAATAGCAACAAAAGGAAATCTGTTGAGGAGATATTAAAGTCAACAGAGGAGGTTACTAAAGGTCGCTGTGTGTTTCTAATGATTTGTTCATGCTGACGCGGCTGAAGGTTTTTCAGAGGACTGATGTTCTGCTGTCAAGTAACCTGTTCACCCGCACGGAGCTGCAGGTTCACAGCCGACACATGAACCAAAACCAGCCATGAGTTTATTTATCGTTTGGGTGAACTGACCCTTCAAACTCACGTCACACACTGGACTGATGCTGTGAGTGTGTTTGATCAAAACATCTCCTGCTGATGATGATGATGATGATGACGATGATTAATAAAAAACTCACAAGTGGACAAAGTTGGTGGTCCCGTCGATGGGGTCGATGATCCAGGTGGGACTGTCTGTCAGGACACAAGCTTCACCTGCAGCGACAGACTCCTCCCCTATGAACCTCCCACACACAGATGTAAAAACACATACACACACACACACAAAGAAACACACAAACAAAAACACACACACAGTAACTCAATTGATGTTGTTTGGATGTGCTGTTTGGACTGTTTATGAGACTGAAAACCTTGATTGAATTGAACATAGAGAAAAGTGCATTGATCTGTGGGACTGATCAACCCTCAATAACACACACACACACACTAACACACAAACACACACGTTTGTACAGCTATACTTGTGAGGACACTCATTGACATAATGTCCTAGCCCCTTACCCTAACCTTCACCTAAACCTGATTCTAACCCTCAAACCAAGTCTGAACCCTCAAAAGTCC
>JAQFJB010000004.1:25346809-25358563 GCA_029874875.1 Naso minor | reverse complement strand
TTTTGTTTGCTTGATTTGGAAAAAAATGTCATTATAGTCATAGACAGCTGTTAGTGAGTGATGCTGCCTGAGAGTATGGCAAGATGTCTCTGTTTTCCCATGATGCCTCTGTATCCAGGTTTGGTAAAAATCCTGTCACTCCCGTTGTGTTTGTCCAATCAGTGACACTCTCTGTACTCTGTCCTGATTGGTGAGCTAAGCTGCTGCTCTTAGCAACAGGTGACGTCAGAACAATCTGACTAGTGGTGAAATGAGTGATGTTTCTCACGCTCTGGCGGCAGCAGAGTGTCTGCAGGCGACACCGTCAGTCGGCTCGAGTCGAGCTGAGACGGACCAGTTTACACCGCTGCAACTTTCCCTGCAACCGTTTGGTGTCGTCGTGAATCTTTGCGGCAAACTGAACTTAAAATTAGTGACAACAAACGAAATAAAACATGAGCCGGAGCAAAAACAGGGAGGGGAGGGGGCAGCCGAGTTGATTCTTTAGGAGTCTCACGTACAGTTAGCTTGATCTCCGCATGATGCTGACCTCAGATGTAAGTTGTCAGACAAATGTAGTGGAGTAAAAAGTCAAATATTTGCCTTTGAGATGTGATGGAGTATAAGTAAAATGTTGCCAAAATTAAAACACTCAAGTAAGGTACAACTACCTCAAATTCGTACTTAAGTGCAGTGCTTTGGGAAATGGACTCAGTCACATTCCATCACTGATAATTAGTGAGGGTCCATCAGAGAGTCAGAGTGTTCAGGAACATTTTACACCAAACTGAGCAAGTTCTACCTCTTCACACGTTTTATTCGTAAAAACATCACATCAGCAGACATGCAGAGTTGAGCTGATCTCAGTGTCATACATCTCAGTGCTCACACTCTGTTGGTGATGAAGAGCATCTTTTATGAAGCTGGAGATCCAATTTGTCCAATCTAGTGTCGCCTCGTTGTTATTGGTCCACCTGCTCTCAGGGGATCACTGCTGCATGCTGCTGCTGCTTTCGCCTCCAGTTTTAATATCACTCGTAGATTAATGATCCTGTGTGATTGTTCAGATATTTAAACTATCTCTCTAATTATACCGAGAAATTTATTATTGCCTCTGTCTAATTAGCTTCCTCACTATTTCCCAAAGAAGCCAATAAAGTCGTCCTTTATTGCTCACACATGCCCCGAGGTTCTTTAAGGGGAGAAGCTGAACACTACGAGTTGAGAAACCAACAGAAAATTTACTTTTTTCATTCTAAAAGTAATCCACTCATTCCTCAGTCATATGATGTTCTTAAAATACCTCACTGTTCACTCTCATTTCAGTTATTAAAGTGTGAGGAGCACTCTCTCTGCTACACTGCCTGGTACCACCTGTTCCCTGATTTACATCTACAGTTACTGAGTGACACCCATCGGACGGCCTCCCTGCAAACACTCGTTACAGCGAGCAGGATTTACAGTCCAGCATCATCTGGGACTTTTATCAGTCTTTCTCTTTGATTTAGAAACCTTGCAGCCGTTTACCTGTCAGCATGCAGCACTTGGCTGACATGTTTTGTTGCCTGTTCTGTGCTTTAAATTGGATTTTGAACCAAAAGCTTAAGATTTGTTAATTAAGGACAACACAATGTTGGAAATGAGGGCGACTATTTGTTGGACCCTGCAGCTCTTGCAGTACAAATGTCTGATATGAGGCATTTTCTGTAATCAGTGTAGTTTGTTTGGCAGTGCTTAATTTTATTCCTTAATTTAAAAGTGTATCACAAATGTATTGCATTGAGAATTTTCTTGCTCCCTAATATCAGTACTGGCATCTGACCCAAAAATCCCATTTCAGTCAGCCTTAATCTGATTTAATGACTTTATAGTAAAAATCATGTGAGAATTCACAACAGCCGCAACCAGCAGCAAAAACTGTTGTGATGCAAAATAGTGTGTGTGAAGGAAAATCTGTTCAGAGGTGAGCCAAGGCAATGAGGAGGTCAGGAGACGAGAAGATGTCTGAAACAGTTTATTGACGGACTTGATGCATCAAGGAGAGTCAGCGACAGCAGACGCTGTGGATCAGAGTCGTGCCACAACAAATCTGAGGCTGTCCTGTGTGCAAACCGTACTTCAGACCTTCCCTCTTCCCGTGTATCTCTACGTGTCTGCCAGTCAGTCTGTCGCCGCTATAAGTAATCTAAACAGTCTCAGCCTTGCGCAGCCAGCATGAGCTGGTGTTGATATGACCAGAGGACTACACAATGCCAGACTGAACCCTGTCCTACGTACATACAGGGAGGCCTGAAAAGAAAAAAGGCTCAAAGAAGGAAAATTCCTTCACCTTCAACTTGTCTGAATGTTAAATCTTTTCTTTACTGAATATTTGCAAAAAAAGAAAGTGCAAAAATAAAAATTTCTGTCTGCAGTGATGCGTCCTACAAGAGTATACGACAAACGAATTTATGAAAGGGGGCGGACTAAAGTGTAGGGGCGGGGCAAGCCATGACCAATAAAAGTGTGTGTGTGTGTGTGTGTGTGTGTGTGTGTGCGTGTGTGTGTGCATTTCCACAAAGTTTGACTATGTTACTTAAATTGTTTAGAAGTTGTGTCTTTTTGTTATAGGCCACTCCCACTACCACGCCCCCTTTAGCTAATTTGCATGAACACATATAAACACACACAGCTGGGGAGCTGGGGAGTTCTGTCAGGATGGACTGGTCTATGGGGTTGCTCTGATTTAGGAGGGTGCTAAAATTTTCTGCCCAGTGTTCAGTTATTAGGGGGCCAAGCCCGAGGGGCCTGGGAACCGCGATGTTCCCAGGACCAGCGGTGCTGGGAACCCTATTGTTTTTGTTCTGATTTTTATTATTAGGGCCCGAGCACCGAAACGGTGCGAGGACCTATTGTAACTGAAGGAATTTTTCTGTTATTATTATTATTCCGGTCAAATGAATTGGCTTTTTGGGGCCTTTAACATACTCCAAAAGTCACCAAACTTTGCACAAAAATCAGTCGTGGTGAAAATTTACATATTTTATTGGTTTCACAAGTGGGCGGGGCCAAACGACTCCACAGCGCCCCCTAGAGGGTTTTCCAGGGGCAGATCTGCCCTGCTCTCTGGGGAACCTCTCTGGAACGCTATCCGTGAAGTCAGTGTTTGGTTTTGCATTCTGCGAGTAGGGACTATGTGTGTGTGTGTGTGTGTGTATAAATACATATTCTGCCTATGGCTGTATTATGTTAGCTGTTGGTAGGGTACCACACCGGAATGTGATTTACTATGGTATGATGGATGTTGTGTCTGATGATCTCTTGTGGGGTGGGGCATGAATTTGCCCAGACATGTAAATAAAAATATTCATTCATTCATTCATTCATAGAGAATTAACCGACTTTGTTTCCCCATTGCATTTGCGTTCATTTTGGAAGCATGCTATGGATGAAAATGACATATAGCAATAGTGTTTTTATACTTAGCACATATTAGAAAAGTGGAAATGTTCAAAGTGTTTTAGATTTTACTGTTTACACATCAACAAATAGTGTAAACACTGGCTGAATGTTGATGCCTTCAGATCTGACAAATGGGAAGAAAAAGTGCAACAGAAAATCATGTTGAAAGTCTCTTGTGGTTTGTTGTGTGCAACATTTGAAATTCTTAAAAACTGAACCAAACATTTTCTCTGAAACATTTGATGTTTACATGTCGTCTGTTTCTCTTTTTCAATCCTGATTTTAGTCTTTGTGATCAGACTGCAGCAGCTCACAGGAGGAGCAAGCAGCAGCTAATGATTGTTCATCTTTTAACAGCTCTGCAGGATGAAAACTTTGGACTCATCGAGGCCCTCAGTGTCTTTACAAGAACTAAAGGAAGGGATGTCACAGTTAAATGCTCTGATTCTTTGTCTCAGAGTTTGAAGTTCATCTGCAGGCACAAATGTGAAGAGAACATTCTGATTGAAACGACTGATGTCAGAGCTCGGAGTGGCAGATAAAGCCTTGAAAAGGAGATTTAAGAGGAGAGGTTCTTGTGACCATCAGACAGCTGACCAAGTCTGACTCAGGGCTGTACAGGTGTGGCTCACTACATTCATCTTATGAGGAGTTTCGAGTGATTGTTATTGATGGTGAGTTTCTGCTAAGTCATGAAAATGTTCTTTAAGAAAAGCTGCCCACAAAAATATGGTCTTCTCATGTTCACCATCGCCCACAAACCCATTTCTTTGTTTTCAATATTTAATATCAGTTGCAGGAGCTGATGACAAAAGACCATAAACTGTGAAATTGAATTTTTCACCTAATTTTTTGACAGTTGTAACAGTTTACTCAAACTGTAGGTCAGTTATTGTGTGTCATTCTTAAACAAATATTTCATAATGAGTTAAATCAAAAACTTTTTACGGCGTGCACTTGCAAAGCTGATTGTGTCACTGAAGCGTCAAAGGAAATAAAATAAAATCAGACGCCACAGTTTGCAGAGCGAGAGATCATAAGGCAACAGATCTTTTCTCAATGTATGGAAATCAGTGTGCTGTTCAAGCAAAGCAACACTGAGTATCTGAGATATAACTTCTGAAAAATATTCTTAACATTTATTTTGGATTTTTATTGGCAGTAGATACAGAGCAGAATGTAAACATGCGATACAAACAAAGCAACATTAATGAAATAAACATTAAATCAAATAAGGAACCAGTCAGATTTAACAAAGAGGAAGAAGAAAACAAAACCCCCCAAAAGGTAAAGCACGTAATGACCTGATAACTGTAAATAAAAACATTAACAAACAAACAAACAAACATTAACAGTACACTTTAGTGCAGTTTGTTCGTTTTCACAAACACTACAGTTGCTCTGCACTGCATGATGGAAGTTACATTTTACAATATGCTGGGACATTAAAACAAGAGAGAGAAAGAGAAAAAAATAGAGCTATTGGAGTTTGGTGTTAAAATAGCCTGTGTGGAATTATAGGAGACTGGTTGAGTAAGGCCTCATGTTTTGCACCATAAACATTTGCAGTTGAATTTTCTAAGAAAACCTCGAACAGAACAATGATTAATGATTAGGCTCAAACCAACTTTTAAGAATTGTCTTTTTTGCAGCTGTCGAAACAGCAAGGATAATTTCTCCTGGCATATGTGAGGAATGAGAAATGACCCTGAGAACATGAGTACCTTGGTTACATTTGATGCAGAAATGATTGTGATTGATTACAGGATTGTTCTTTTTTGAACAGCTCTGCTGACTGGAAGACCTTCTGAAGACACACTCCTCTTTGCAGGAACTGGAGGAAATATCATGGCTGCATGCATCTTTACTTACCTTTACCGCTTGAAGTACTTCTGTAAGGAAGACTGTGAAGGAGGGAACATTCTGGTTCACACACAACGTGCCAAAGAACAGAGAGGCAGATACAGCATTGAACATGTACCAGGAGCTTCAACACACCAAACTCTGTATGTGAGCATCTCACAGCTGACCCAGTCTGACTCAGGACGCTACATTTGTATTCTGGGGCAATCCTACCTGGACTTTAACATTGTTGTCACAGATGGTGAGTTTCCACCTGAGTAAGTGATTTTTTAGATAAGAATGAAACAAACAACAACAACAACAAATAGAGAATGTTTGTTTGTGTCTGTGGAAGTCTGAGGAAAGTTTTCTCTATAAGCTGCTGATGGCAGAAATATAATAATTTGAACACTGATGCTCATTTAAATCTAATCAGGATTTATTTCTATCAGTTTTTTCTTGTTTCTTTATGTGTTTGTTGTTTTCAGATCCAACGACTTCAAAACCAAACTTTAACATGTCAACATCAGCCCCATCGATCTCCACGGCAACAGCACCACAGAGTTCAGCATCTACAGGTATATCCACACACTGTGTTCGATGGATGAAAGTCTTTTATTTTATGTGTACTTTCATGTTTTTGTTTCACCCAAACAAAACAGGCTGAATGTTCAATTCAAATATATCCTGTGCGGTTGGCTGAAGCCATCGTCTGTTGATCTGTCAGGTGTTTTTGGATGACTGGGAGCTGCTGTTCAGCCTCTTGTTCGGCAAGTTGATGCAGGAACATTAAGAGGGTTACAACAGTAAAGAGAGCCAACATACACAGCATGTAGAGCCAAACATCCACCTAAATCCATTTCCTCTTAAAAACAGTCCAGATCAGAGCAGAGTCACGGGGGCATTTTTTTCCTCCAGGATTTCAGCTCCGCCTCCTTCATTCCTTCTTGGCTCAGCAGCTCTCTGACAGCAACAGGCAGCTGCGTGCTTGATCTCCTCTCCAGAGTATTTTCACATCTAACTCCATTATTTAAGGGTTTATTTCGACCAAAGCAGAGTTACTGATCGTTGGTGGACAAAACTAACCAAAACCAGTTTTAGTGAGTTTCATTTTGTTCCTGTGAAATATGAAAGACATTTTTATGCATTAGCATGTGACCGAGCTCTTTCTAGTCTAGTAAAGAGAGAAACTGGAATGCAAAGGGTGTAAGAACAGGAGGGTTTTCCATCAGCGTAGCTAAGAACATCCAGGCTAAGGTGTAATCTTGAGATTTAAATTAACACCAATTCTCAGTCCAGCCTCGACCCGCTCCATCAGGTGAGATCAACTGGCTCCAGGTGACGCTCATTCGAGCCTCACCTGTTAAGCCACACCCCCTGCACACGCCCAGGGAGAATAAAAGGCCCACACTAGTCGAGTGCAGAAAGTGTCGCAAAATGGCTCAAAGCGAGGGAAAGGAAGGAGCGGAGGCGTTCTCCTCAGCGGAGCAAAACCTCCTTATGGAGATTTATGAGGATTATGGCGAGATAATGACAAGGAAAGGGAACACTGCTGCCATCAACAAGGTGAGGGAGGCGGCCTGGCAGAACGTCACCGACAGGCTGAATGTGGAAGTGACACAGAGGATCATTCAGTGTTTCAGCCTGATTCATGTTCAACAAATCCAAAGGGACCAAATGAACGGAGATAATAACACCTGTTAAATCCAACAGCTGGATGTAGACAGGTCTGATGACATCACCACATGTACGAATTTATTTAAACAAAGGGACATTCATCACATTTATCACACGACTGTTTGTAGAAAATGACATTTCCTAAATGTGTCAGTTTATAGGAGATAATGACACGACATTTATCTATTGATTATAGAAAATCACATTTACCAAATCCACCAGTTCAGTGGAGGTGAGGACCCCTATGAAGTGAACACAGGTGACAGTGAGTCACTCATCTATCTCCTCTCTTGGATGCACTCCTTATATGGTCAAGGCCTGTGTCAGCTGACCTCAGCTGTGAATGTGCAGCCAATCGGAGGCGGAGTGGTGATGGGAGAGCAGTCACATGTTCAGGTGGTTTGGTGAACATCTCCAGTCTTTTGTTGTTAATGTATCAGATTCATTTTATTATATTTTTGATTTCATTAGTTTGATTTTGTCTTTATGGGTGTAAGTGGTTTTATTTATTTTTTAATGGTGTTTTTTAATGAATTACATTATTTTATGTTTTACATGTTATTATTTTATCATTACATGACAGTTGTGAGTGTGTAAATGGGCAGAACCGTCGTGTGGCTGTCTGCTCCCGTCTGTTGGACGTTCTTTGAACGCAGGTGAAGCTGATCGTCACCTCAGACCTGCTACAGGGCAGCATCGCCCTATAGCTCAAATCACCATGGTTACGAGGCTGGGATTCACATTAACCACCTTGATGGAACGCAAATCTGAGTTTAGCTGGATGTATCAGGCTTAGCCAGAACCACGGTTTCCATGGTAACCGATGTGCGATGGAACAGAACTCTCGCTCACATTAGCCAGACGTGGTCATTTAAGGCTGGATTTTCCTTTAGCCTGCTTGATGGAATACACCCCTGATGAAGGACTAAAGACAAAAACATGTTTTGTTGTGGCTGAAGCCTCAGCAGGCGGTGGGCGGAGTCAGTGGGGGACGTGGCTCACTGACCACAGGTTGGTACTGAACCTCGTAACGCTTCTGGTCCTCTGCTGCCTTCTTAATCCAAGGAATCTTCTCCTTCTTCTCCATCGACTTCCAGGCTGCCTCCATCCCTGCCTGAGCCTTCCTGCGGTCACTCTGTGGACAGAGTCACATGACCAACAGCGGATTCATGGGAAATAACATTAAAACAAGTTCTGCTGCAGCAGGGCTTCACTGTGAAGCAGCTGCCCACTAGTGTTGACTTAAACAACATGACAGATTTTCTTCACAGGTAACAAACTGATAATAAACTATTAAAAATAATAAATAATCATATTCAGGAGAACGAGTGCTCACTCTGTATTTAGCCAGGTAGTCTCCGATCACGCTGTGCTGCCACATTTCCTCAGCTGTTTTAGGCGTCTCAGGAAGCTTTGCTGCCTTCTTCGCGTCCCGTCTCTCTTTTGGCAGACTGGCAGGTACCCACGGCTCTGGCTCCGCCTCCTGACATCGCTCCTGAGATAAACAATGAACAAAGGAAACAAACACCAGTTTTCAGATGGTTTTTTTTTTTTTTTTTTTACCAAAAACAAAGATGTTGATGTGAACAAAAACATCAGGAGTAAAGGACAGTTTTTCAACCTTAACAGAAGGAGACTTGGCTCTGTGTGGGCTGGAGGCCACGCCTGCACCCAATTTGGCCCCACCCAGTTTTTCTTCACTCATGACCCGATCTCGTTCCTCCTCCGGCAGACTCTGGAAAGCAGGACCGTATGTTTCTGTTGTCTGTGTGTTTCGGTTCAACTTCTCACATCTGAGTGAACTTTTACCCAAAAACAACAATAACTTGATTTCATTACGTCTGTTGCGGATTTCAGTGTTTTGTACCAAGTTTACACTGAGTTTCTGTGTGTAACTTTAAAATACTTGATATCGTCATCAGAGTCACTGGAAGCTTTTCACCATTAACTACTTGATCACGATGAAGACGCTTTACTTAAAGGTGAAATGCTCAGAACTGGCTTGTGCAGTCACACGATCAGCTGATGACCACATGCATACGTACCTCCAGAAACCTCTGCAGGTCAATGTCGTACTGCTTCTTCCTCTAAACACAAAGTTTCCACACAAACAGGAAGTCAAGTCAGTTTTAGTTATACAGCGGCAAACAAGACTCTTCACATACAGAGCAGGGGCCTCATTTACAAAACTGTGCATAGAATCCACACTAAATGTTTGCGTTCGTACAAATGAGGAAATGTACTTACACCAAAAAATTTTCAGATTTATAAAACCTGGCGTACGCCCGTTTGTGTGCAACTTCTTTTTATAAATCCCAAATCAATTTGGAAAAGAACGCAGGTGGATCAGCCCCGTATCCGCCCTCTCACCACCCACATTCAGCCATAAACGGTCAATGCAAAACACCTCATGAATGTTAATACATGGAAATGAGCAGCTGATCTCTGGTTTCGATGAATCAGGGGGAGAGCAGACAGACAGACAGACAGACTGAAATGATACTTTCTGACACAGTCAACAGTGTTTGTCTTGTGGACATTTAAAACACATCATCACTTCTTTCTCTTCACGTTGTTTTTTCTCAGTGCGAGGAGGGAAAGTCGTGCCTCCATCAGGATCACGCACGTGTTTCAGTGCAGTGTTTGTTTATTTTCAGCGATCAGACTGATGAACCTGGGGAGTTTGATACATGTACACGTTTTATTTCATGAGAAGTGAACACGTTTTAATTACTGAAGTTTTGTTATGGTGAGCTTGGCCTGAGTTAAGATGAGGACTCATGATGAAGATGTTGTGTGAGGACGGAGTGAGAGCTGCTGCTGGCTTTATTTCCAGGCTTTGATCATTTCTACAGTTCATACATGACAGTGATGAAGACTCACGGGGTGAAGAGGTGAGAGGGCAGCGTGTGTGTCGGCGGAGTGCACAGTGTGTGTGTGTGTGTGTGTGCGTGCACCACAGTTGTGTTCACCTGTGTGACAACTTAAATCCCACTTGCTGATCAATGCACAATATTTATTCTTTAATGCTGATCGATCTCGGATTTCGACAACAATGATCTTTTCATCAGTTACCAAACAACCCGCTCCGCTGCGCCCCCTCCGTTCTGTCTCTGCAGCGCAATTTAATAAACAATGTGGTTGATAAACAGTTCGACCCACATCATAACTGCACACCAACAATAGTCTACATTGTATTAAATAAATCTACATATTTAATATATCCCCAATCATAGGCGAGCTTATATTATATGTGATGCTATGCATTTTATATTTCATCTGTTTTCATTTGAGGCTGAGCTTTATTTCGTGGTGTCACCGTCAAGTGTCGCTGATTCCCCTGTCTGAAAAACTTTGCGGGAGGTTTACAGATGGTCCAAAGTATGCGCAGGAATGCGTGTGTTTTTCCACATACTTTTTTTTTTTTTTTTGGAAATCCTGACGTTGGCTGTGAGAAATGCGCACGCACATTTCTTCCCCGTTTCCGCATGTTTTTGTGTGCAGCAGCCTTTATAAATGAGGCCCCAGGTCTGGCAGACTTGACATGAAGCTGCGGTGAGTCCTGGTGTCATACTGACCTGCTCACAGCGTTTCTGAAACAAGTCCTTCTCTTTCTGCGTCATCATCTTCCACTGTTTGCTGCAGAGCACCATCCGCTCTGTACTGGGGACGTCCTTCATGTTCACCATCAGCTCCGCGCAGTACAGAGAGTAGCCATTACTAGCCACAAACACACACATGTTAGCCTTTTTTACAAAGCTCTTTTCCAAAAAATAAGTCATTCTGTTAGCATTCGTGACCTGGCTTGTGTTCATGTGTTCGCAGACGTGTTTGTTAGCTCTGTGCTTGTTACCGTCGTCTCGCCGTCATTAGCTGTTCTCTGAGTGTTAGCTGAGACTCACGGTGGCGGTTTTGTTGGCCGTCCGTCAAACTTGTCCTTCAGCTGTCTCTCTGCTTTGGTGAGGACGGAGCGAACGTGATCATCAGAGTTCACATCTGGATGAGCTTCATGATATGCTTTCATACTGCCCTAGACACACACAGACACACACACACACAGAATGCAGCTGTCACATCCTGCCCCTTCATTACCACCTGAACCTGGTTCACACAACTTCTATAACCAAGGTCCAGTTCCAGTCTGGATCAGACCAAAGATATTAACCTCGGAACTAGAAAATCTATTTATTTATTATTTATTTATTTATCTGTTTATTTGACAGGGACAATGCACAGTTTCTTAGCTGCAATTCGTGGTTTATTCTGGTCAGGTGCAATCTGTTTGGGTCTGGTTGGGTCTGGTTGGGTATAGTTGGGTATAGTTGGGTATAGTTGGGTCTGGTTGGTCTGGCTGGTTCAGTTCTGGTACCTCATAGTCTTTCTGAAGCTCCAGCGCCTTGCTGATCCATTTGAGTCTCCTCTTGTCAGACAGTTGGGACCACTGTCTCTTCAGAGCCTCCTTCAGCTCCTTCTGACTCACCTGGAAACAAGAAACAGCTCACCGGTTCTTAATTTTATGGACAACTGATAACAAAACAGCAAATCTGTAAACGTGCGTGTGTGTATGTGTGCGTGTGTGCCTGTGTGTGTGAGTGCACCTCAGGGTGGAGCTTCATGTAGGCCTTTCTCTCGTGGTTGTACCACAGCTGTTGAGGAGTTTTAGGTTTCTCTGGTAGGTCTGACTTCTTTCTCTCTTCAATCAGCTCAGGATGATCCTCCCTGAAAGTCAACTGGTGTTAGCCATGTTAAACACTAAAACACATGCTGGCATCACATGCTAAATTCCTCAGCTGAAGTTTGTTTACAATGTTTGTG
>JAQFJB010000004.1:25334268-25345595 GCA_029874875.1 Naso minor | reverse complement strand
ATCTTTTGTTCTCAGACTTATTAACATTTACATCTAACCTTTTCTTAATCAAAGCTTTTTCATTTCCATGACTTACTCAGCACTCCACGGGTATGGACTAGTTGTACCTTTATTTATAAATTTGTAACAGCTTTGGAAATATTGTTATTTTACAGTCATGCCAATAAAGCTTGTTAAATTGAATTGAGAGAGCGAGGGAGATTCAAAGTAATGCAGTAGTGTCGGTACCATAGGTAGGTAGTTAGCTAGCCAGTTAGCTTTGTTAGCAAAAGGATGCTAAAGCGGTGTTAAGTGTTCGCCAATCAAACTCCTCCCAAAGTTATGCTCGGCCTCCTTTTCTGGGTTGAAGCACTTCACTCAGAAAAATGTCACCACACAACAGGCAGATCCTGAGGGAACGCAGCTTCAGGCTGTCTGTAAACTGTCTGCTGATCCAGTCAAGGAACATGTGTAAGCATTTAATGGTCGCTTAAGTAAATCTCGTCCGGTTTTGTGCATCCTGTGATTGAATAAAACGTCGTCTCGTGAGCTGCGTCACAATCAGCAGTAACTGCTACAGTGACGTCCAACTCAGGAGTTCTCACCTTTAGTTTCTTGCCTTTGTACGGATTCTTCACGAACTCCATAGCGTCCATGATGAGCTCCGTCATTGTTCGGTACTTACGAACCTGAAACACATAAACACGACAGCTTTCTAAGATCAACAAATACACATTAACGTGAGATTTTAATCAATAACAACAGATGCTGTGCTCAGTGTGTCGTCTTCAGATGGTTTCCCATGTGTTTGCCAGAGCAGTTTGAATCCTTTGATGACTGCACTTCTTCATGGGGTTCCTCAGGGATCTGTTCTCTGTCCTTTTTTTGTAATGATAATTAACTCATTAAGAACATTTTTATGAATTTTATGGAGACCTCCCAAACACTGAGCCTTCAATGATTCATAATATTGTACAGCATTAAACACTAAGAGCCAGAATGAGCTCCTTTTCAAAAAATACCAGTTAGTTATGACGTCATTCGCACCTCAGATGAGACTTTCTGCCACTTCTGGCGGCACATGTCTCCAGTGAAGCTGCCGAAACAAACTTTCTCCCAGTCGAAGTGCGACTCTGTGGTTTTATATTTCATGGCATCTCCGTCCGGCAGCAGACTGCGTATCCTCTCCAGCAGAGTGAGACAGTCCTCTTTACTCCACTCATCTACACACACACACACACACACACACACACACACACACACACACACACACACACACACACACACACACCTGTCAGATCCTTCAGGCAAAAGCTCGGGCACTGGTTTAAATTAACAGTCCAACACTTTGCTGTCAGTCACCTGCAGTTTAGTTCTGAGCTGAAATCAACAGCTTGAATCTTAAACATGTTGCTTCAGATCAGTTTGTTCAATGATGGAAACAGATTCTTCATCGTCCCTCACATTAACTCCGAAATGCAAAAACACAGCTGTTTGATTTTCAAACTAAATATTAGGGCTTAAAAATCAGGACGCACAAGGACGATGCAGAGCAACAAGCAGCGTGCACAGTGTGTGTTCTAAGTCAGCAAACATGGTCCGCATGCTCTTCATCGGCATCATTTCCTGCTGATCAGTGGCAGAATGTCATCAGCCTGATTTTCATTTGTGCATAAAAACACTAGAGTGGAAATAAATCTTGAAATATGGTATAAAAGTCTTTGTACTTGAGAGACGTGGAAAAGTTCAATCACGACTCAAACTTCGCTGCAGCTTCACCATTCAACTCCACTGGAGAAGCTGCAGTGGCAACGGCAGACAGAAGCTGAGTGTCCATTATCATGACAAATTTTAACCAAACGTTCAGAAAATATGCAAAAGAAGATGTGCATTTCTCTGTTTATTATTTGTTCTTCCTTCCTCTGTGTTTGTTTACTGGCACTCTTTAATTTCGTCGTCATGTTGCAGCTTCTTCTACTGCAGAGGTGCAATGACACCTGACAGGAACTTCTGTGCCGCTCGCTGGCGTTCTCCATGAACTAACAGTAGTGGATGGAAACAAACAGAAATTCACATCTTCATTTGAGACCCTGTGAGTGAGATCGACCCACCGACCCGACACTTCAGACGTCAGCTGTGTGTGTGTGTGTGTGTGTGTGTGTGTGTGTGTGTCAGGTGTTGGTGAGGTCACAGCAGGTTAGTAGTTACCTGGCTCACTTTTGATCCTGGCGCTCTGAGCTCTAGAGACGCTGCTGCTGCCGTTCATCCTGCAGCGAGTGACAGTGAAGACTCCGCCCCCTCCCTCCTCTAAACACAAACACACACAAACATTCACACACACACACATTAATACAACTTTATTTATAACAGACTACAACAACAACAACTCACATTTACACTTTATTTCTGATGTGACCTGAACCTTCATCAAGTTTAAATCTTTTCCTCTGAATGGAGCGTTTGCTTAACGGCCTCATTCTGCCTTTTTGGAGCTGTCAGCCGTGTCCCGTGGCGAGCTGTCATTGCTCCACAGCGCTGTCAGTGGTGGAGAAAGGTCGAGCTGCAGCCGTTACCGTTTGGCTGGAGGTGAAAACAACAGGCGCCGACTCGCTGTTGTTTCTTTAAATCACTCGCATCATCGTGATGCAGCAATGCTGCTGCAAATGAGGGTGAAGTCGTTGCCGAGCAACAGTCGCAAAGTCACAGTCTACATCCTGTGAGTGAGACCACGTGGTCTTCATCAGGATGGAGCCTTCTGTTGTCATGGAGATGATGTGTTGACACTGAACTCATCAGTTCACTTTAAAGACGGTTGAGTGACTTGCTGTACAAAGGTGCAGTTTGACAAATCTGCACTTTACTGGAGTGCTTCCACCTCTGCTCCTCTCTGCTCCACTCTGCTCCTCTCTGCTCCTCTCTGCTCCACCTCTGCTCCACCTCTGCTCCTCTACTTCTGACAGCTTCAGTTACTTTGGATCCAGATGGAACCAAAGAGTGACGGTGTGTTTTCACAGGTGAACACTGAGCAGCACACACACTTCCACCAGCAGCAACACTTCGGTGACGCAGACACGTTGGTCCGGAACAAACCGAGCAAAGTAACTTTCTGAATACTTGTAACTAAGTACTTCGACACTCTGCTATTATTACTTTTACTGCGGCAAAACCTCTGAGTACTAAAACTGGACAGGAAACCGGAGCTGGAGGATCGAATCCCGGGAAGCAGCCGCCTGAGGCCCGTTTCCACGCGGGGAGGGGGCGGCCCGCCCCGTCACGGCCCGGCCGAGGCGACCTTTCCCCGGCAGCGCAGCGTCAGCGCGGCCCGCTGACAAGGTCACACTCGGTTTGATCTGCGTGCTTGTGCAGAAACGGAAATACCGTGATGTCGGTGACCCGACAGACGGACAGGCCGGTCACCGGTTCGCCCGTTTTCAGACCGACACTGATCCAAATAACGCGGCGGTTGACGGTGATGTGAGCGTCCCGGAGCGCAGCGCGGCGGCGGTAGAGAGCAGCTCCGGTTCACTCACACAAGTTGGCTCAAATTTGCTCGGTGGCGGTTTAACGTCAAACATCCGAGCGCCTCGTGACAGTGTGTTCTGCTCAATGTGACGTCATTTCTGCGTTCAGCAGTTTTTCCACATGCAGTTGCGCCGCGCGGACACAGCGGCACCGTTAACGTTACCGGGGTCGCAATTAACTGCGAACAGCGGGCCGTCAGGCTGCAGCTGCCCGGTAATGGCGTCCGTTCTCCGGCAGGAGTCACCACGTAGCTTCAGCTGTGAAGAGCTGCGCGAGACACGAGCTGCCGTTAAGCCGATTTTAACGAAATGTTTAAACTGCGGCGTAAATTTAAGGAAGACGAAATTAACGGAAAACGTGAGAAACACCGAGCAGCGGCTCCGTTTGACACGTGTAGCAGATAATCGCTTCATTTAGCAAAACTGCTGAAATGAGCCCGTCCGTCGACATCCGCGTCCCCGGGTGTAAAAATACAGAGATTAACGAGTGAAATATGAATGTGGAGTGAAAACCGAGTCCGTTACCGGCCCGAACGGACGTGATTTCGGCGCTGAGCGGCTGGATGACGGGCTGCTGCCCCACAAGCCTTCACTGCGAAGCCGCCATGAATGTTGTGGCGACTCGGGCACAGACGACCAAGAAAGGCCAGAAATGTGTTGAAAATGAGCGCCGGGCGCTTACCTGAAGCTTCAGGCACACAGCCGGCGTGGTTCTGCACAGCACGGGGCTCTTTCCGACGACTTCTGCACTTTCAAAGTGTGGTTTTTTCAGCCGTAAACCCCGGGGAGTCAGGTCGAAACGAATCCGACAAAAGGAGCGTCTAGTCCGGTATGAAACTCCGCCCAGCGCCGCAGGGGGAGGAACTCCGGGGGAAAACATGAGGACAAAGGCGGAGGATGAAACCAGAGACCGCGGCTAAAACAGCAGCCAAACCCGCCGAAAACCCGCTTTACTGATACAATCTCCCCCTAATCATGTATTTCACACACGATCTCTGTCAATATTTGCAAGATAAAATGTGCGACAGCGTCCCTCTCTGTAAATCTCCCTCCTGACTTGAACCTGGTCCGGGTCCAGATGCTGAACAGACGGGGAGACTGAAGACCGGGGCCCGGGGACCGCCGACAGAGATGCGGCCGGCGGTATGCGGAGGAGTGCGGCTGCCCGGCGGCTGCAGAGTCCGAGGGGAGAGTCAAAGTGTTCAGGGCGTCATCGGGTCTGCCTGCCCGGCCTGTCGCGGTGCTGGTCGGCCGCTCACACCCGGCAGTGTAACCTGCATCCTGCAGGACAGCTGCCCGCATCCACATGGCATCCTGCCCGCTGGGAACACACCGCCTTCCGGATCTGATCTCCCCGACTCACCGGTCCCCTCCCATCGAGCAGTGAGGGCTCATCAAAAAAATCAATCAATACACGCATCTGTTCGATACACCTGTGCGCCTCAGGGGAAATTCCTCCTCGTCTCGGCTCGTCGTCTTCCTGAACCGGATCAGATTAAAGTGAGAGAGACGGATCCAAACCTGTGATTTCCGTTGTGTGACAGGTTCAGTGAACGCAGCACAGCTCACTCCGCGGTGTGTTGTCGGTCCCTCAGCAATGAACCGAGAAATGTGCTGAAGAGTTTCTGGTCCTCTTCACGCTCTGAAGCGCTTCCAGCGGCTGAATCCCGACTCTCACTTTGTTTCCATACACTGAACGGAAGCGTTCAGGGACCGGATGTGTCTGAAACCTCCTCAGTCCTTTCATCACATCATCATGCACCGGGCGATGATTTTGTGAGACACCGTTAAAATGGTCAGAATAATCTGATCCAGACACTGACCGTAAAATAATTCAGTTTCAGGTGATCTCACCTGTGAGGCAGCGTCTCCACCTGCAGCACAGAGCAGCTCCGGCGTGTGACGTGTGTCCGCGGAGGAGAGGAGGAGAGGAGGACCCGAGCTCAGCTCAAGTCCTGGCAGATCAACATCAAACAGAATCTTCCATCACATCACATTTCTCAATAAAACTGCAAAAAGAAAAAACCCACGAGGACAAACTCGTTTTCCATCTTAACAACATTTAATGATTTCATGTGTCGCTGCTCCGTCTGACTCATACTTTAAACCTCAGACTGCATTTTGATTTTACCAACACACTAAAACAAGACATTATTCGTCTACATGATGACAAAATTCAGATGTGAAAACTCATATCTTCATCAGTATATTTGGATCTCGTGTTTTTAAATTATTTTTTCATGGTTTTGAGACAATGACAGCCTAATTATGGAAAAACTGGATCATAATGAGATTCAATGAGGAAAACGCCTCATGAGTGACATTAAAAACACGGCCTGACATCATCGTCACATCTGCACTTGTCACAACCACCTGACCAACACATGAGCAGCTCACAACCAAAACTTGTGTGATGTGTTGCTGACACTGACCAATGGGAGCACAGCGCGCTCCTCACCTGTGCACATGGGGAGGTGAGGGAGGAAAGATGCCTAAAACTCAGTCGCTTCTTTTTCTTTCTTCATTTCAGCGACAGCGCATCACAAGCCGCGTCCAGCTCTCTCCAAAGTGTTATTTTCACATTTGACTGTCAAATATTGCCGATGGTAACCAATAGAAATGCTCAACAGTCCCGGCAGCCATTTTCCTCTGACGTCACATTTGCTGTGTGTGATGTAATACAGATGTGGGCAATGCGAGAAATCCTCATCATTTCACTTTGTGTCCGATCAATAAATGAGGAGCTCGGGTCGGGAATTTCAAGGTAAAACTACTTATGTGATCAGCTGTCAGACAAGAGCTAACGCTGGCGTTTACCCTCCAGCCAGCGAACGCTGCCGTTAGCGTGTTTTTGTGTTTGCAGATTTGAGAGTCAGTGCACAGGTGAGACACTTTTCTGCTCAAGTGTTGGCTGGAAGCAGAAGTGACAGAGCTGGAAGCTCTTCAACCTGTCAGGCTCGTTAGTGAGCGAGTGTGAGACGTGTTCTTTATTATCTCCCAAAGATGAGAAAAATAACATCCCCAAATATCCAGAAATGTTTTTCTTTTTTTTTTTACTGGAACAAGATGGTTATTAAGACACATTTTTAGTCACTTTGTGGTGAAACATAACAGTGAGACTCTGTTATCAAAATGCTGAGAACTAAACTCTGATTAGACATAATTAGTTTTCTCTTAGCAGCACATGTTAGCCTCATTAGCTTCCTCCTGTTTGAGATTCAAGCTAACAAACTGGCAGTTTGGCTAAAGTTAGCTAATGTTAGCTCATGAGCTAACAACATCAGCTGTGGTGAGAAGCAGCCACAGACCGGATCCTCCAGCACTCACAGTCAACAGGTAAGTCAGAGCAAAGCGGCGCAGAAGTTTACACAGGTGACAGGTGGACGTCCACACACGCTGTGTTTTATACACTCACACTGAGACAGTCAGAATCTGAAAAGACTCCCTGAAAGAGCTTGAAGCGTCGAACTGTTTTGATGTTTCATTCACTGTCAATGTACTGAGGAAGATCATGTGACAACGCTGAAAGCTCCAACCTCATGGCGACCTGGTTTTGTCCGCTACCTCAAACTCCACATTTTACTTTAGAGGCGACATTAACACTGAGACCAGATCACCTCAAGCTCGATGAGAGTTCCTGGAAACAGCAGGAGGCAAAAATATTACTGGATGATGTCACCGTACGTGGTACCGGTATGGTGACCCCACGGCGTACCGTAACAACATCATGCACACCAACACTTCTTACACACGCTGCCTGTGTCTGTTAACTGACAACACAGCCAATTAAAAAAAATCAAATCTTGTTTAAGGCTTCTTGTTTTTCATGTGACGATGACAGGTCTTTTTAGTGGGTGGCCACTGAAAGCAGGGCCAGCACGAGCACCTGGCGGTTTGTTGGATCAGTGATGAGAAGGTCCTGGGTTCGAACCCACAGCTGATGAGCTTCTAAACGACAGCCGTGCGTCTCTCCACAGACGTGTTCCACACATGCATGTTAGAGAACAACATGGACTCGTCACAGCAGGAGGAAGGAGAGCTGCCTTGTTAAATTCAGGTGAACAGCAAGAAAGAGTGATTGACTGCAGGACTATAGGTGATGACTTTATTACATACATAGAGGGCGCTACACAGGCATCCACTCTGTTGTTTTAGCTCATGCGCAGTGACACAGTCCTCATGGCTTTGGGACAACAACAGAAATTATGTGACATGAACTCATCAAAAAAAGCTGATGCAGTGAGCATGACTGGGCTGTAGAATAATTACCTGTCCAGGTGTTCCTCACAGATGCCCACTGTGAGCTGGGATATGCTACAACATGCTCTCCATCAGCTGAGAAGTTATCTCACAGATTTATTTGCGTTAAAGGATGAAAAAGTCTCTGAGGATGGAGAGTGACCAGGCTCTGGTTCTCATGCTGCTCCTCCGTTACTGGCTGGTGGTGTGATGAGCTGCTCGGCCAACAGAGGGCAGCGTTACTCACATGTTGTCCAGATTAAGATGGCTCCTTTCGTCTGTACTGACCTCTGACCTGTGTGTTTTTCTCTTCTGTACACTACTTTGCTACGGCTTGCACGGGTCTTCAAGCTGAGTTGCTATGGTAACGCTGTTAGGCAGAGTAATTCAGTCTATTCACAGCAATGACTTCATTAACTGACAATCAGTTTAGTTTGTTACAGCAGCCACTTACTGTCTGACCATCTGACTCCGCCCAGTGGCACCTGTGTGATGTTTGCAGGTGGGTGAGGCTGTCACTCACACAGGTGGTGAACGAAGGACATGGGAAAGACCTCTTTCCTCTCCGGCTGTCCCTCAGTGTGTCCGATCTGAGGAGAAACGCAGCGCGGCCGAGTGGTCACTCAGGTTACACCAGATCATATGTGTCATAAACTACATCAGTTAACACTAGGAAGGCCATGATGATCATTTTGACTGTTTTACCATTAATGTCATGTAACTCTGTTGAATTAAAAATGACAGAGCTGCTGCTCCCTGACTTTTCCCAAAAATGTCTGTGTTTTCATTTCAGATGGAATTGTACATGGTAACATGTTACATTTTTGTGTGGTGGCGGCTGCATCTTGGTTGCTTGGCAATCATCTTCTCTGTCAAAATTAAAACTTGAGAGCGTTCTCAAATTCCATTTACAGGGACAATCTTTGTCCTTCAAAGCAGCGCAGCGGAGCAGGGCTCACCTGCATCAGCTGGGAGTGGATCTGGATGATCCGTCTTGGATGAAAGTGGGCGTTTTCTCTTGCTCTTTGCATAGCTTCAGGTGTTATTTCGTTTTTTAAGAAGATATCCTCACACAATAAATGCATCACTCTCTATATCAGGCATTTATCATTAGAGATAATAGAATTTGGAATCTGGCAGTCAAAATGACCACTCATGGCCCTTCTAGTGTTAGGTGTTAAAGATGAAAATGTGTTGTTGGTGCCAAAACCTTCTGTCAGGGTCTACCAGAGCCACCTGCTCCCAGGGGTGGGGCCAGTCTAAGACCGATTCACAGGCCCTACAAGAATCAGAGCTGCAGCACCGTGCAGAGCAAACCCTGACTGAGGCCCAGTTCTGTTTGCTGCCAACGTCTTGGGGACCAGCTGCGACCTGTGAGGTTCATGCTGAAATACCTCAGGGAGCCACCATTACAAGGGCCGCCCTCACAAATGGGACAGGCATTGGGTTCAAAGGTGGGAACTGAGGTGACCTTTGACCTCTGTGATGTCAAATGTCACCTGTCTGGCGGAGAAAGACTCAGACCTGGTGCGCGAGGTAGAGCAATACTAACTGGATATAGCACTGGGTGTAGGCCTTAACTCCAGGAGAGGGAATGCACTCTCTTCTTCTCTAGAGTTAGCCAGAGTACAGGTGCTAGTATGACTATGAGAGACTCACAGGTTCCTTGCTGAGCTCACCATGTTTGAGTTTTAGGGATGCATGATATTGGACTTTCTTGCCGATATTTGATACGCCAATTTTTTACAACTCATTTGGCCGATAATCGATATCGATATATGTAGATTTTTTGCAGAGATCATCAAGTCTCTTCTATAGTTGAATTCACATACAATGTTATTCTGCAGACTCGTACTGTATTGGCCCACCGGCAAGTGCAGGCATAAAATGTAAAGCTAAAAATGATGTAATAGTCATTCCTTGTGCAAAAGAAGAAAAATACTTGAACTTACATTACATAAACTGAAAAATGAACTGAAAATCTCATGTATTTATGACAACTGCTTTTAAACAAAACAAGTGAGATCCATCCTGCTTCAAACTGGACGATGCTCTCCCTGAGACAATCAGAACAATAACCAGGACAAACTCGATCTGTTTCACAAGAGACAAAGTCAGTAAATGTAATGTCTGTCCACAGGGAACATGGGAAAATGGCGTCAACTTGATGTTTAATCACGGAAACAGCAGCCTGTTAGTTTATCAGTTATTATATCGGCGGATATCAGCGTGCTGAGAGATATCCAATCATAAACTTTAAAGCCAATATCGGCCGATACGGATAATGTGCTGATAATATGGTGCATCCCTATCGAGTTCCCATGAGGAATGAGAGAGTCGCCTTTCTGTGACTGCAAGCTGCTGTGATTGTAGCTTGTGCTGCTGCACAAACAACAGTTCAAAGTCTCCGTTCATCTTGAAGTCACTCAGTGGCGTCCTGGATGTGCTATGGCCTGGGAGACTCTACCGTAGGGGAACTATGCTCATGAGGCAACCATGGAGAAACCTGAGGAGGGGCTCAATGGCCAGTGTGATCTAAACCAAAGTAGCTCTTTCCTGTTGGACCTCTGTGCTAGACATGAATCTCATATTTGTCCTTTAGTGAGTCAGACCCGGCAGGAGGATCAGAGAAGCCCTCTGATAACCGCACCAGTTCACAGGTGCCACCCTCTGTGTTCTGCTACCGCAGCTTGTCAGGTAGGTTTTCCTTTTCCAGCATAGATTTGGGCGATGAGTTGAGTTTTGTTTTCGTGACAGTAACAGTGATGATGATGAAGCTTGTGTTCCCTACCCACCACTCCTGGTCCTCCTCTCCAGTGACAATGATAACCTCTCCCTCTGCAAAAGTCAGTTCATCGTCATTATCAGCCTGACAGTCAATGATGGTTTTCACCCGCCGGATTTTGTTTTTTACCTGGAGAACAGGAACAACACAAACAAAATAAAGGGTCATGTTTCCTTTTTGTGTTGTTAAGCTGTGATCCTGTGAAGACACTCGATTATCAGAGGGACTCTCACAGCGTTGATTTTACGCAGCAGAGGAACGGGCATCTCCACAGCACCGAGGGGTGACTGATCAACATCTTCAGCTGCAGATGGGGTTGGCAGCTCCCCCTGCAGGACAGATGCCTGGCTCTCTGCTAAAGCAATCTTGGATCCCTCCCCTTCCGTAGCAACAGAGGTGGGGCTAGGCCCGTTGCTGAGCTGCAGTTTGGGTGGGAGGTCTTTGAGGAGAGATTTAGGGGGGAGATCTGACAGCTGGGGCTTCTCAGCTAACAGGGCCCTCTGGACAGAGTCCACCGGGGTGAGGGGGAGTTTTGGGGAAACATCAAAGAAGGGAGGAGACTTCTGGGGATCTGACTGGGAAGAGGGGGAGGAGGCAGGTTTATAGAGAAGGTCCGGCACCTGGTTGGGCTTATCCACAGAGGGAAGGTGGATAATGTCGATTTTCCTTAAAGCCATTAAAGACGTACAGAAATGAAAAAACTATTTCATTCCACTATGGGTCTTTAAATTAGTGTAATCACTCATCTATCAGATGATGTAACTCAAACTTTGTGCAAAATTCTACTTTTGAGTAAATCCGGT
>JAQFJB010000004.1:25233562-25244868 GCA_029874875.1 Naso minor | reverse complement strand
TAATTCAGACAAAATATAATTTTTCAAGGAAATGCTATACTTTCATTCTGCACCCCTTTAAACGCACTGTGGATGTTATTTTAAAAATTATAGTTTTTAATAATTATTCTACATAATCAATCTTTAAATGTCTGTTTAAACATCTTGTATAATTTAATTTAACCTCCTCATAGTTTATCAGGAGCTGACTGTAAACAGCGCAGCTGCAAACAGAGGAAGTGAAATCGTGTTTCGTGTTTCATCCCTCATCGTTTTGTGTCTCTTTGGGGTCGTTTTGAATTTGGATGTGGTCATTTTGTTTTTCTTGTGGTTGTTTTTAATCTTTAAGAGCCCCATGACCCTTCAGGTTCTCGAGTTTGTGCCTGTTCAAAAATAAATTCATGCTGGCTCTGTGACATGGCCTCATGCATCAGATGTGGAGCAGTTTGTCTTTTGACTTGCTCAGATTTTCTTCGTTTGGTTTTTCTTGTCTTTTAATCCAACAGTTGGGAAGCAGGCTTTGTCAGTAAATGTTGCTGTTTTGTCTGATACAATCAGGAGTCTGCGGGGTGTTTTATTTTGAAATTGATCAGATTCTTGATGCTGTGATGTAGCTGTGATGTAGCGTGAACTCAGCAGGTACAAACCACATCGTCTGGGGTCTGCTGACATCCTGAAACACCGAAGACTATCACAATAAATAACGCTTTAATAAACAGACCTCACCTTTACATTTGTTCTGACTGTGTGTGTGTGTGTGTGTGTTAATCAGTGTTACATCAGTGTGACCTCTGACCCCTATGTATTTACAGCGTGCTGAGCAGCAGCTATTTTAGGCAGATTAAAAGTGACAAACTGATTCACACACAGTCACACACACACACACATTTAGGCAGCAGGGCAGGTAAGGGCTAGTTAGGGGTGACTGATGATTAATTAGGGGGATTTTCTGAGGGAGGCTTCACCTGTACCCTCAACAGGTGTGGGCTGTGATTGGCAGGTGGTGATGGTGGTGATGCAGTACCGCTCCCGCTGCCCGAAGGAGCTGGACCTGAACCAGGGAGACCTGGTCCAGGTCCTGTTTAAAGAAGACAAGACCTGGTGGTTCGGACGGCTGACAAACGGAAACGCAGCAGGTTACTTCCCTGCAGCCTGTGTGGAGCCGCTGCAGGTAACAACACTCACCTGTTTACTGGGTTTACCAGTCTGTTAGTCCCTCTGTCTGTGAGGTTGTCAATGAGTCTGTCTGTCTGTCTGCTGGTGAGTCATTTGTACAGAGGACATGTAAACAAGCCAAACAGAGAATCCAAACAAATCCAAAACATGACATATAAAACAAGATTGTAACCCTAACAATGAACCCTCAGTCAACAAGCAGCTTCTTTTCTTGTAGTGGAATATTTTTCCTTTTCAACATGCAGCTCTGTGAAGCTGTACATAGCAAAGCTTGAAGCTAAACAGTGAGCTCAGCGTGCTAACATGTTGATGTTTGGCAGGTCCCCCAGCTTATTTAGTGTGTAAACATGCTAACATTAGCTTATTAGCAGTAAGACTGATGTGGGCGTCATCAGTCCTGCAGGTATTTGGTCATGAACAGAGTATTAGACACACTGAAACTCTGACCTGATGGTGAAAAGTCAGAGATCATCGAAAGTGTCTGCTAACGTGGCTAAACTGAGAAGGTGCAGACTTCTGGACTTTGAGGATAAATGTCCTACATCTCCCAAAATGCACTTATTTGGTGTCTTTCATGATTCGACTCCTTGTGGTCCTGCCTTATCCTGAATCTTTCAACTCAGCAGCTGATTGGCTGTCAGTCAGTGATGTAATGGTCTTTGTGCTGCAGAGTGGAGATCCATCCAGAGCCACGCCCACACTGGTGAGAAGAGGGTCGGTACCAGTCGTTGTGATGACAACAGGCGCCCCCTGTGGATGCACAAGGTAACTACATTATGTGACATCATCCAGCGGAGTCTCACTGAGCATGTTTGTATTTATAGAATCAGAACTTTATCACATTGACAATATTTTCTTTGAAAAAATATGTTTAAAGCTGAAGCTGATATTTTTTTAACTTATTTTTCAGTTTACGTATTAACTGAACTTTCTTCAGTTACGTTTGTCTGTTCGTTAACTGTCTTGAAATGACAGGAAGACCGTTTGGTTCATGACAGTTGAGTTGAATTTGGGAAAGCAGAATTGTGGGCGTATCCAGCCTACAGGTCAGGATGAGTAAAAGCACTGATGTCAGTGAAGTCAGTACCTCGTCTCTCCTGCAGTGGGCGCAGTACTCCAAAGCTCCTGAGGAAAGACAGCATCCAGCGACCGCTGGCGCTCGACGGGTCCCCAGCAGCTCCTCCTCACAGCTCCCCCAGCCTCCTCCACCGCGTCCTGGCCAAGTCCAGGAGGAAGAGCTGCCCCCACCTTCCTCAGCCTCCTGCAGAGAACGGCTCCGTCAACACCGCCTTCCAGCCGGACTAGACTGCAAACTCCTGACCTGCAGCAAGTTGCACCGCTCAGAGTTTAGTTTCTTATCGATTTCCATATAAATTGGATTATTTACTGACCTCGGACAGAAACAAATTAAACTGAAGACAGAACAATGTGATGAAGAGCAGTTTGACCTACAGATCACCACCATCACGTCCAAGCTGCTGACAGCTTCACAAGTCCCTTGTCCATTTTGAGTTCCTGAGATCACATCCAAGTGGAGTCATGTGTTTAATGAGGTCACATCTGAGTCACTGAGGCCATGTTCAAGTCATTGTGGTCATGAAAGAATCACCAAGGTCAAGTTCAAGTCACTGATGTCATCTTGAAGTTTCTGTGGTCTTATAAAACCTAAAGGTCCATGTTTGAGTTTCCAGGTCAACCAGGATCACAGGTCGTCTGTCAGACACAGATCAGTTCAAAGCACAGAAGTTCGAGTTCAGCCGGTCAGTCCAGGGTCCGCGGAGGTCATGTGCAAGTTAATCATGTGAAGCTGGAATGCAGTCAGCAGGTTTGAGGATCCATCCATCCGTCAATTTCAGGGTTTTGATGATGACAGCGACGACGTGTGAAAATGACACATGAGACTTTTGATCTTCAGGACTCAGAAGCTGTGCATCAGCTGCTGAGTGAACATCTACAGCTCATCACAGGCGAGACACTGATGTTAAATATAAAAGAATTCTCATCCACAGCAAACTGAACACAGTCATGTTCACTCACTGGACTTTATTGCACATCAAAAACCAAAATAACATAAAGTCCTCAGACAATTTGTTTCTAAACATTTGTTCATTAGGATTTTGTTTTTGTGCAGATTCTCACGTTTATGTGCAAAACAACTCGAATAAAAGAACAAATACATGTTGACTGCATTCATTCCCTGTAAACAAACATTTCATTTGAACACAACACAATGAATTAAATTTATATTCAGTTTTATCAGGTTACATAAATTTGATAAATCCTGTTTTATGGATGTTTTCTGTTCTTGTTAAAAATTTGTAAAATATAACAAATTAAAATTCACCAAGTTTAAAACATTCAGTTTTAATCCAAAGTGCAAAAGTTAGTAATAAATAAAAAGTGTTTTTTGTCTCCGAAACAGAATGTCAAGCAGCCAGACTTCAAGAAATAAATAAATCAATGCCTACAGGAATAATACACATTAAAATATATAATTTACATAAAATGTGAATAAAATCAAATCATTCCAACAGGTTGAATGAAACGACAAGAAATATTGGGTTAAAAAAATAAAAAATATTAGAAATATTTTGCTAATGTGCAGCTTTAATAAATGTACAAAAAAAAATCACGTAAAAATTTTAAAATAAAATCAGTAAGATGTGTGAAGATGTTTTCTGATTACTGCTAAATAAATTAATAAAACATCAGTTACATGACAGAAACTGATGGAGACTCCACGCAGTGAACGTCTGACCAATAAAAGTGTTTCTCACGTCAAATAATTCATAATTATTAGTTTATAATACACAATCAATGAAACAGACAAATCTCTGCATGTTCATCATATTTCTCTCAGGTTGTCTCATGAAAAACTACTGAAGACAGAGGTGATGATGAAGGTGATGATGAAGGTGATGATGAAGGTATCTCTGAAAAAGACAAAAACAAATCAGCACCAGCCGAGTCTGACTCTGGTTTGAAACAGAACGACAAAAACAAACAACCAGCTGAAAGGAAAACAAAGTTTACATAAATACAGAAACATTGGGGGGCGCTGTCGAGCAGCTAATGGAGTAGGTCGTGAGTCGGGTGAGCTCTGCTGAAAATGTGATTAAACTTATTTTTTTGGCGCCCTACACCGGCAGTAAGATATAAGAAAATCATCTAAAGCACCACTTTAAGTTTTTGTCAGACTCCCGTTTTTTTTACTCCCACTGTTTCCTTGTAAATGGCGAGTAACCTGCGCAAATACAAGTACACGGGGCAGGCCGCTGCTAGCAAGACAAGCGCTGATGCACTTAGCAACATGTCCGACACGGCTGAGAAAACTGAGATGGACATGAAAACTGAGATACTTTCTTCACTCAAAATGGAAATAGCTGGTCTTTTCCAAACGGAGTTGAAGAGTACGCTGACTGCTGAGTTTGATGTGATTAAGTCGGAGCTACAAGCGGTCAGGACGGCAATCGCAAACAACACCGCAGCGTTGCGCACCGACATTGAAAAAGTTAAGACGACAGTGTCAGACATGGAACGAGGCTTATCCGCCTGCTCAGACGACGTGACATCACTGCAGGACACCGTGCAAAAGCTCGAGAGAAATGTAGAGAGCCTGCAGGAAAAGTGCTTGGACATGGAGGGCAGAATGAGGAGGTCAAACATCCGTATCCTGAACGTGGCTGAAGAAGCGGGCTCATGCTCCCCAGCCTCCGTCTCGAAGTTGATCAAAGAGACCTTGAAAATGGATAAAGAAGTGCTGATTGACAGATCCCATCGCACTCCCCAGCCAAAGAGATCAGACGGAAAACCCAGAGCCATAATCGCGAAGCTGCACTACTATCAGGACTGCGTTGAGATCCTCCGCCGGGCCAGAGAAGCCGGTCCCCTGCAGTATAATGGAGCGACTATCTTCATGTTCCCCGACTACCCGCCGAGCGTTGCCAGAGCGAGATCAGCGTTTAACAAAGTCAGAAAACTGCTTCGAGGACAGGACAACGTCCGCTACGGCATCCTTCATCCAGCCCGGCTCCGTATTACACACAACGGGACTGAGAAACTGTTCCAGGACGCGTCTGAAGCGATATGTGAAAGCAAACATACTCTGAGGACGGCTCTATTCTCAGTGAGACCTAAAGAAACAACTCTTAATTTGTAAATTTTCCCTCTTCTGATTTATTTGTCCCTCTCCATGACCTTCCTCTGGTGAGTACATGAACATTATATGAACATTGTTTATGTTGGAGTTGGAACAACAGAGGATATTGACCATTCAGAGGGAATAACCAGAACCACTTGTTATTACTGATAACCATAGTTAAAAATGTTACCTGCCACACCGACTGTTTTAATAATAGGTCACCTCTGTTCTATTTTTTTCAAGAATGTAGAATGACCAAGAAATGCCCAGGGGAGGTGGATTTCTGTTTGTATGTTTTCTTATATTCTGGATGAGGGTCTGCTTTCAGTGTGCCATGGAAGAACCAGAAACTCGCCTTATATATTTTGTGAACTGTTCTTCCCCTCTTTTTTTAGTTTTATTTTTTAAATATTCTTTTCATGATCCTCATTTGTTCTATAAAAGATCATTATGACTATTGCATGTGGAAATTGGAACAATACAGGAAATTGACCATAGGGGAGATAAATGTAATCACCACTTGTAGCTGATAGCCACAGCCAATGCTTTGTCATATAACTATTTGAATCGTTGGTCTTTTCTGTTTTATAATTGTACTCAGGGACATAGAATGATCAAGAAATGCCAGGGGGTACTTGGTTGCTGTTTAATTGGCGTCACCTTTTCATCTGTATTTTTCATACTTTAAAATTACTCGTTGGATTTATACATGAGCAGAGCAATCTGTTAGACTAGTGTTTCCTCACACAAGCACTTGATGTGTGGACATTTTTGCGAGGGGTTTAGTAGTCACCGCGTTCCTTTAGGTGACAAGGGAGGGGAAACCATTGCACCGAACTGTTACTTTATGCTTTTCTCCTTTCTTGCTTTTTCTATTTTGTTTAATTTGTTAGTGGAGGGGTCTCTCTTTATACATGCTCAACTAATCAAGATCATCACACACGGCTGTATCTCACAACATATGCTCTCTACAACTGACCATGGCTAGGCCGCATGTGAATGTGAATAAATCAGGAGGTTGTCAGGTCACTCTTGTTAGTTGGAACGTGAAATCTTTAAACCATCCAGTAAAACGTATGAAAGTAATTTCACATCTTAATCAACTCAATGTAGGGATTGCGTTCCTTCAAGAAACCTATTTGAGCACCTCTGATCATTTTGGACTAAGAGGAGGATGGGTGGGTCAATTTTACCATTCCAACTTTCACTCCAAATCTAGAGGAACTGCCATTCTTATCGATAAGAATGTCCCATTTGTCATGTCCAATGTTGAGGCAGATTCTGCTGGTCGCTATATAATAGTGGTAGGCAAAATTAATAACACCCCTGTCACACTGGCAAATCTGTATGCACCAAATTGGGATGATAGCACTTTTTTTACAAATTTTTTTTCACGTTTACCTAATATAGACACTCATCACCTCATATTAGGAGGTGATATGAACTGTGTGTTATCACCCACTCTGGATCGCAGCTCACCCAGAACTACAACCTCGTCTAAAGCAGCACAGGCAATTAAGCTATCTCTTAATTCATATAGCATGGCTGACACTTGGCGCTTCCGAAACCCTACACGTAGAGGCTATTCTTTCTACTCACCAGTACACAAAACATATTCACGCATAGATTATTTTTTTCTAGACAGTGAATTACTTCCCTTAGTCAGGGAATGTGAATATCAGGCCATAGTGATATCCGATCATGCTCCACTATTGATGACCTTATGCATACCAATTACACAAACTAGTTATTGCCCATGGCGTCTCAATACATTACTCCTTTCTGATACCGGATTTGTCAAGTTTATTTCAAATGAGAGAACTGAATATCTAGTGCGTAATCAAACCCCAGGAATGTCCTCTTCTGTAATTTGGGAATCAATGAAAGCTTACCTTAGGGGACAAATCATATCATATAGTGCCCATATTAAAAAAACTCTAAATGAACGCCTCGAAAAACTAACTAAAGATATCTTTCAACTCGATGAGACATTGGCCCACACACCCAAGCAACGACTAACCCTTCAAACTGAATTTAATCTCTTGTCAACAAGGCATGCTGAAAATCTTATAAATAAATCAAAGCATAAGACATACGAATATGGTGAAAAGACTGGCAAGATTTTGGCTCACCAGCTACGTCAAGAAAATGCTTGTCGAGCTATAACTGCGATAAACAACGAGATAGGTGTTAAACTTACAGATCCTTTAGAGATTAATCAATGCTTCCATAGGTATTATTCAAAGCTTTACTCCACAGAATCAAGTAATGATGAATCTCTGTTTAACTCTTTTCTTTGATAGCCTTAAGACCCCTATAATTGATGAGAAAACTGCCACCGATTTAGAAAGTCCATTTTCCAAAGAGGATTTTATTACTGCAACCAAGTCTATGCATAACGGGAAATCTCCTGGGCCAGACGGATATCCGAGTGAATTCTTTAAAAAACTTGCCAATGAACTTGCTCCTATCCTTCTCTCAGTCTATGAAGAACCATTTAACTCTGGCTCACTGCCTGAAACAATGAGACAAGCTGTTATATCATTAATCCATAAAAAAGGTAAAAACGTTCTAGAATGCAGCTCTTTTCGACCCATCTCTTTATTGAATGTTGACAGTAAATTACTTGCCAAAATGTTAGCCCTCCGTTTAGAAAATGTTTTACCCTCTGTGGTTTCTGATGATCAGACCGGATTTATTAAAAATCGTCAATCATCTTTTAATATACGTAGATTAATGAATATCCTTTGTAATCCTACTCCACCCGACACTGATGAGGTGCTTCTATCACTCGATGCTGAGAAAGCATTTGATCGGGTGGAGTGGGATTACCTCTTTTGCACTCTAAAAAAATTCGGATTTGGTGCAATGTTCACTTCTTGGATTCACCTTCTCTACTCTCGACCTTTAGCAGCAATTCGTACAAATAATAACTTATCCACCTTCTTCCCACTACATCGTGGGACCAGACAAGGCTGCCCTTTATCCCCTTTGGCAATTGAGCCACTGGCGATTTCCCTACGTGACGATAACTTGATTAAGGGCATACAGAGGAATAATACTGAACAAAAGGTATCCCTTTACGCGGACGATATGCTCTTGTACTTATCTGAACCATCAAGTTGCCTGCCACTAACACTAGCCTTATTAGATACATTTGGAAAAATATCTGGTTATAAAATAAATGCACAAAAAAGTGAGCTTATGCCTATAAATCCTGCTACTAAACAGATTGTGTTTAGTTCACTGCCCTTTAAAATAAGTAAAAATAAATTTAAATATTTAGGTATTTGGATTACGCATAATTTTAAACATCTCTACAAAGCCAATTTCCTCCCACTTATCGAATCTCTGAAGAATGATCTCGAGCGCTGGAACTTATTACCGTTATCATTAGGAGGTAGAATCAACACCGTTAAAATGAATATGCTACCTAGATTTTTGTATTTGTTCCAGTGTATTCCTGTCTTTTTGACAAAATCCTTCTTTTTGCTCATTGATAAATTAGTATCTTCATTCGTCTGGAATAAAAAAAATCCGCGAATACGAAGACTATTTTACAGCAACACGGTAAACATGGAGGACTATCCCTACCCAACTTTCAGTGTCATTACTGGTCGGCTAATATACGCGCTATGTTACATTGGCTTAATCCATCACAAGATGACAGCCCAAAATGGTTACAGCTAGAAAATTTATCATGCGGACCTGCCTCTTTACATGCTTTACTTTGCGCCAAGCTCCCATTACCAGAACCTATATCCAGATATTCTGTGAACCCAGTGGTTAAACACTCCTTAAAGGTGTGGGCACAGTTCAGACGAGCATTTTCACTTGGTAATATGTTAATTAATGCTCCTATATCAAGGAATAATATGTTTAAACCCTCCGTTATAGACGGATCCTTTGATATCTGGACCAGGAAAGGATTAGCTACTTTAAAAGACTTGTATGTGGATGGTAATTTTGCATCATTCGAGCAGCTGAGCTTAAAGTATGAAATCCCCAACTCACGCTTCTTCAAATATTTGCAACTTCGCAGCTTTGTATCCTCACAATCAGCTCAATTTCCATCAATACCACCCGGCTCTCTTCTTGATTCTCTTTTAAAATTGAGCTCCAATCATAAAAACCTTATTGGAGTAATCTACATGTCACTCAATTCTCACAATTTAGAACCTCTGACTCGTTTAAAAAGCCAATGGGAAGAAGAATTAGGCATAGAACTTAGTGAGGATATATGGGACTCCACATTAGATAGGATACACTCATCTCCAATTTGCTTGAGACATAAGGTAATACAGTTCAAGATTGTACATAGATTACATTGGTCTAAAGAGAGATTGGCAAAGATAACACCGAATATTGATCCTAACTGTGACCGCTGTGGAACAGCAACAGCCACTTTATCACATATGTTCTGGTTCTGCCCAAAATTAACAGAGTTTTGGCGACTTATATTCAAATTCTTTTCTGACTTGCTAGAAGTACCCATAGAACCTCTTGCCATAATAGCAATATTTGGAGTGGTACCACAGGATTTCTGCCCCACTCAACATAGCAAAAACATGATAGCCTTTGCTTTGTTACTGGCTAGAAGACTCATATTGCTTAGATGGAAAGACAGATCTCCTCCAACTTTCAAACAATGGATCAGAGATCTTCTTCACCACCTGACTTAAGAAAAAATCCGCTATACCACAAGAGGCTGTACCCTTAACTTTTACTCTATATGGCAACCAGTTCTAGATCAGATTGAAAAGATAGATGCCTCGGATATTTCAAATGTATAGATGTAACTCCTCCATCTCTTTCCTTTCCCCTTTTTCTTTTTTTTTTTGCTAAATCATATATCATATTTACTATTGAACCTATGATGTAATGTGGACTTGTGGTGGTGCAGTGGGGTGGGATTGTGTTGAAATGTATCGAAATGTATGCCAAAGTGTATTTTGTACAACCTAAAAAGATAATAAAAATACTTTGAACAAAAAAAATACACAAACATCAATGAAACACACACACACACACACACATCAGTGCTTCGCCTCATTCATGTAACAGATCACTGTGAAACATTAATGTGGTGTTTGTGTTCAGTGCTGTGCTCATTTCATGTGTGACCCAGCAGAGCGATAATGAAAAAAAGCAAAATAAAAAATTTGATTAAAAATTTAAGTTTAGTAACATTCAGAGAGCAAAACTTCACGAGGGCAAAGAAACATTAAATATGAGATATGAAGAAATCAGACTGCATCCAAAAGATGAGAGAAGAAAAAAGCAACAAAAAACTCAAACCGCCTGCTCTCACTTTGCCATCCAAACAAAGAAAATAAACGAGCTGCAAACACACACACACACACAATCTGGAGACAAGCTTTGGACTTTTGTGCCCTGAGTTTTTTCTTTCAGGTAGGCAGAGGAAAAACACTCTGACCTCTGACCATCAGGTGTGTCTTTGTTAAAGTGCATGTGATTACGGCGCGTGTGTGTTCAGATCGACACCTTTGACCGACAGTGGGACGGTCGGATCAGAGGCGAGCACAGAGCGGCGCTTCCCTCCGTTTAAAAACAAGCACAGACACTTCTCCTGTGTTTGGAGGTCAGACTGAGGTGGACTCATGTGACAGAAAACTTCCTTGTTAAAGTTTAAAGTTGCTAATTCTCACAAGAATTACAGACTTGGTGTGATGGACCAGATCTCTTTAATCCATGCAGCATGGAGAGGAGACCTCTGTGTCCTCTGCAGACACTCTGAGTGTCTCCACTCATGTACTGTCAGGTTATGTGACATCAGGGCAATAAATAACAAAACCTCCTCAGCCTGGTGCAGCTCATACAAACAAGACCAGTGACCAGCAGTTGTACAACTCATCTGATTATCTAGACTGCCCCCATATCACAGATTCATCCCCCTCCTGCAGTGTCACAAGACTCCCAGACTTCTAAAGACCTGTTCGATTCCCACACTTACCAGAAGGGGGCGACGATGATCAGGGCTCCAGGTCGA
>JAQFJB010000004.1:25103204-25113941 GCA_029874875.1 Naso minor | reverse complement strand
AAGTCCAGTTGCCTACGATTCAATTTGCCCAGAGAGAACTATGACCTGGATGAATGAGAATATTCACAGACATGATGTATTTAGTAAAACACTTTTCAGTTTTTAAAGACGTCTCATTTGATAATGATGATGATTTCTTTAAATTACTCACTGGATTCAACGTTTAATCTGGTTCCACGTCCAAAGATCAGTTTGTTTACACCTCCAGTATTCACACAGCATGAAGCTCCACAACACAAACTGAAGAGTGACTTGTTAACCAAAGTCGATATATTTCTTCAAATTGACAGTCCTCATGTTCTTGATTAATTTACACTTTGCTTGTTTTGTTCAGGACATTTTTTGCATATTTCTGCTCGTAAAAACTTTAATCTTTGTTTAGGTGTTTTCAGAAAGTTTTCTGAGGTTCTTAAAAGTTGTACTGAGTTATTTTTTACTTTGTGTTGATTTTATGAGCCTGAGGAGTTTTAGGAATCATGTCCATCTCTCTCAGTAAGTTCATATTTCTTCCTACTCCTACTTGAATGTGTAATATTATTTGTGTTGTGCATGAGATTTTGCTTATTGCACTTGTTACAAAGGATTATTGATTTTCATGTTTTGATGTGTTTCCTACATGTTTGAAATAAAAGCTAAATTGAATTAAATCAAATCAGCTTCACTCATCGATCTGTCTGCATTACAAGTTTCATTTCTATTTTTCATGTAGTTGTAGTGTCATAGTTTGGTTTATAATCCAGTGAAACTCTGTGAAGTTTGCTCTTAAAGACACTTTGTATAAATATTGATTATGATCTGTATCAGTACTTACTGGATTCAATGTTAATTCTGGTTCCACTTCCAAAGATGAGCCTGTTTTGATTTCCACTATTCACACAACATGAAGCGGCATGACACAAACTGAGCAGAGAGACGAATTGAACCAAACTTCATTCAGAAAACAAACTTTTTTCTAATTAATTAGTCGCATCAACAACCTGCTATTTTCACATTACCTCTGTGTTACATATCATAAGAATATTCATACAGATGTAGAAAACTTACCATTTTTAGATTCATGGTAAAATATAAACTGAATGGATTGTTTTTCTTTTCGGTTTTGCAGGATAATGCAGGTCATTTTTTAAAGATTCCGTATGAATTATGTTTATGATGTATATCTGTACTCACTGGGTTGAACGGTTAATCTGGTTCCACTTCCAAAGATTATTTTAGTTCCAGCATTCACACAACATGAAGCCTCATAACACAAATTCAGTGTGACGAACTGAACCAAACTTCATTTAGGCAAACATTAAATTTACATCATAATTAAACTGAATATACATATATACAGAACTAAGTACAGATATTTAGTTGTTTTAGTGTTCAACCTCGATAATATATTAACTACTTGATTATAATGACCATGTATTCGATGTATTTAGTAAAACAGTTTTCAGTTTTTAAAGACATCTCATTTGATAATGATGATGATTTCTGTAAATTACTCACTGGGTTCAACGTTTAATCTGGTTCCACGTCCAAAGATCAGTTTAGTTCCACCTCCAGTATTCACACAGCATGAAGCTCCACAACACAAACTGAGCCGAGGAACCAACTGAACCAAACGTGGTGAACCACACAAAACTTTTCTTGATCGTTTACAGTCAAGAAACAAAAAATAAGCTTTCATTTGCACATTGAATTTATGAATTGTATTGAAGTTAATATTTCATTCACAGTACAATATAGATATTTGATGACCTGTTTCAACACTGATGCTAATAAATTGATACTTCAGTTAATACTTGTTAGTATTATGTATTGGTTCAGATTTCATGACTGCATATCTGAAGACTTGGGGTTCATAATACTCTACAGTGTTACTCACTGGGTTCAACGGTTAATCTGGTTCCACGTCCAAAGATTATTTTCACTCCAGTAGTCACACAATGTGAAGCATCATAACACAAACTCAGCATGATGGACTGAACCAAGTTTTATTTATTTATTTATTTATTTATTTTATTCACTGATTTATTTTAGAAAAATGTAATTTTTACATTAGGGAGAAGACTTTTTTTCCTTAATGACTATTGACACAAAGTAGATTACATTATCAGTACAATGCAAATTATAATAACTATGATATGGAAACTAAACAAACTGTTTGTGTTTTTACTCATCATGATTTCATTATCATGATCAAGAAAATATTTCAATAATCTTTTCAATAATTTTCATTTGAAATTTCTGTTTTAACTGGATCATTTTTACTTTTCTGAAGACTGTTTTCTCAGTTCCTGACATTTTGAAGATACAAGTTTTCTACCTGACATCAGAGTCCTGTTAAATTATTTTCTTTTTCTTCTGATTTTGTTTTTTTTTCAGCAGCGTTACACTGAATTATTTTTGTGTTGATTTTTTTAGTCTGAATGGTTATTTGAATCATTTGCATCTCTGTCAGCAGCTTCGCTCGTCACTCAATCCACAAAACTGCAAATTTTTATCTTTTTATTCACTATTCCAGTTAAATATTCATGTTATTATTATTGATGTTATTCACTGAAAAATGTGTTTTCAAAGACGACGCCGATAAAAAACTATCATGACATCCAAAATCACTTACTGGCTTCGATGTTTAATCTGGTTCCACGTCCAAAGATAATCTTTTGAGCATTCACACAACACGAAGCATCATGACACAAACTCAGCAGAGCAACTGAACCAAACTTCATTAAAAATTGGAAAGTTAATTTTACATTTAAACATAAGATTTGATTCTAAAATTACTTTTTAAACATTAAACCAAATGTGGCCAGTTTGTTTTTCTCATATGATCATTATTGGAATGGATTATTGTAGCGACTTTATCTGTTCCTCTAAAACACTGTAAAGTTTATCAGTAAAGATGCTGCGTCACATCTGTCTCTGTACTCACTGGCTTCGATGTTTAATCTCGTTCCACGTCCGAAGATGATCTTGTTTTGACTTGTTGCAGTCACACAGCATGAAGCTCCACAACACAAACTGAGCTGAGGAACCAACTGAACCAAACGTCATTTAGGAAAACATCGTCTCGACAATCAAAAATTCTTCAAATTAAATTGCTCTTCATTAAAACGCTGATGGTTTGATTATAATGATCAAGACGATCTTTCAACCATTCCTGCACATAAAAACTTGTAATCTTTGTTTAGCTGGACGGACGGACAGTTGCACTGAATTCTTTCTATTTTGTGTTGATTTTTGAGCCTGAAGAGTCAAATGAATCATTTCTGTCACTGCAGCTTCACTTGTCAATCAGTCCATTAAATTAAACCTTAATACAACAACAAGGCTTCACCTTTTTACTAACTATTCTGATTTTTATGCACACGGCACGTGTGTGGTTGAAGACAGTACAATTTGTAATAATTATAATTTCTATCAGTACTCACTGGGTTCAATGTTTAGTCTGGTTCCACGTCCAAAGATGAGCTTATATACACCTCCAGAAGTCACACAACATGAAGCATCATAACATAAACTTAAGCAAGCCACAAACTGAAAGAAACTCAAAAATAAATTCTGACTCGAATTAATTTTCATTAAATAGTTCCTCTAATCAAATAATTATGTCTGTATTTAAACATTTTTTCTTTATTTATTGTTTTCCAGCTTCCAGAAGAGGTCACACAGGAAATGTGCAGTATAATATAAATGCAATACATTTTTAATTTTTTTTTTTTAATATTTGCTCAGTTTTTAAAAAAAGACTGAACTGTTTTCTGCAGTGTTTGTTTGGTTAATGTGCTTTTTATGATTCCTCTCATAAAGTTTTTTTAGCAGACAGTATAGTTTTAGTGGATTATTTTCTACTTTGCGCTGATATGAGTTTGAAAATTCCTTTTTCTTCTCCGGTTTGTTGCATTTTCCTGGTTTTGGCACGTAGCTAATCAAAAGTAAAGTTTTTTAATAAACGCCTCTTATTAATAATGTTTATGTTGTATATCAGTACTTACTGGGTTCAATGTTTAATCTGGTTCCACGTCCAAAGATGAGCTTTTGATTTCCAGTATACACACAACATGATGCTCCATAACACAAACCCACAGACTGATGAACTAGGCCAAACATGGCTTTTAAAAAAAGAAGAATTGATTTTGTGTCCAAATATTGATGTTTCGTTCCAACATAGCTGCTTTCCAAACATTAAATCAAATGAGGTCTGTTTGTTTTTCTTGGAATTGTCTTTTTCATAATCAAGATTTTTTGCCTTAAAGATTATGTTTTCATCCCAACGATGAGCTGCTTGTTTAAGTGGAAGTCATTGAAGAATACAAGTTATATCACAGATTAAATTCATATGTTGACATTGACCTGAATGAACTGTTTACCTATAAAAGTGTAATTTTGAAATGTTACGTATTCCTGCAAAACATTTTCTCTGAATAAATGTGAATATGATGTTAATGATCTGCAGCAGTACTCACTGAGTTCAATGTTTAATCTGGTTCCACGTCCAAAGATGAGCTTATTTAAACCAGTATTCACACAACAGGAAACTCCATGACACAAATGCAGCTGTGACTCACTGAACCAAAGTCTGAATTAAATTTACACTTGAATTTACTTACAATGAGAAATTCTTCTGATGTCATAATTGTTTTTCTTTTAAGGCTTTTGAATTATAGTTTCCAGCTCCAAAATCAGTACATCATCTGACATGAAAACATTTTCTTTGATTTGAATGATTGAAATTTTGGCTAAATTTAGAGTTATCTTATTTTGCCATTCCAAAAAGTAGGTCAAATAATTTTACTTAACTTTTTTCTTCTCTGCTCTTGTTCGTTCCTGGTTTGTTGTATTCTAGTTGCAAAAAGCTAAAGTTCATTTTTAAAGAATCCTCATATTAATAATGTTTATGTTGTGTATCTGTACTCACTGGGTTCAATGTTTAACCTGGTCCCACTTCCAAAGATGAGCTTTCGAGCTCCAGTATTCACACAACACGAAGCATCATGACAAAAAATGAGCAGATGGACTCAAACGTAATTAAGAAAACTGACACAATTAATTCTACATCTAAATATTAAGTGATGATGATTTTTTTTAACTTGATGACTATGAGAAATACTTTTAAATCTGATACTCGCTTGTTTTTATAGCAAGTTTGATTTTTCCGCAAATGGCAGTTTAAAGTGTCCTCCAGCAACCACACAGCGAATCTGAACTGATCAATAACTGCACAACAATCAGAACTAATTAACAACTCACTGAGTTCATTGAAGTTGTTACGTTAAATCAACTAAATGTCACTGTGGCATAAACAGCAAACACATCATCTGATACTCACTTGTGTCGACAGTGAGTTTGATTCCTTCTCCAAAAATTAGTTTTAAGTTTCCTCCTCCAGCAGCCACACAGTGCATCTGAGTTCAACAATAACACTTTCTGCCAATGAGTCTGACTAATCGGCACAAAATCAATCAATAGTTATCAACATTTAAGCAAGAAGTAAAAAATTACCAAAATGCTGCACTAAAGAAGCACTTTATGAAGACATAAAAATGACTAATTTTTTTTTCTGACACAACTTTGTGAAAAAATGTCTCCCTTCTGTCCAGATTTACAGTTTCACTCTCAGTTTTACAAAATAGAAGAATTTTCTTTGTTTGTCTGTTTTACACAAAGACAAAGTTCTACTGAACATTTCAGCAGCAAAAGCACCAACGTGTTGCAGTGGTTGATTGAGATTTTATTAAAGACAAATACAGAAACTTGCTTCAATCAACAGTCAGTTTAAGACGAGCTGAAGTGACAAAAAATTAACAACAACCAACAAACTGCGGCTGTGTCACCAGTTTGTTCCTGGATTTAAAACCAGACCAAGCATCGTCTACCAAATGCACACTGTGTTAGACTGCTGTGTGAATATTCAACAGGGGCACACAAACAATTTTTGACTGATACACTCTTTTCGTCTGTGTGGTTACAACAGTTAGTATTTATAACAAACGTGTCGCCAACGACTTTGTTAATGTTCATCTTAACTCACACTGAAGCTCATTGTAAGCAAATTGTTCAAGGTTCAATTGTTAAGATGTAATAATTTGATTTTATCAGAGTTCATAATCAGGTTGGTCTTTTAAGTCATTGTTGAATTATGTGGTCAAGAGAAAAACATTATTTTGTGATAATTGTCTAAAAATAATAAATACAAATAAACAAACGATATAATTATTAAAGTTGTAGTAATGTTTTCTGCTGTCAGTGCTGCCATTTTAACTTTAACAAGCAAACAACAGTATGTGCGGTATTTGACCCCTAATACTCACTGCTTTCCACAGTTAGTTTGATTCCTTCTCCAAAAATGATTTTCCAGTCTCCAGATGCAGTCACACAGTGATTCTGATCTGAACAATAACTGCAGCGACTGTGCAGGAGACATTTTAAAGATTAAAACAGATGTTGTTCCTTTTCACTAGACTACCATATGCTTTGTTGGACCTTACATATTTATCTAATCATTCTTAAAATAGAATCTCATAAACAGATTAATACTGAGATAAATGGCTGCACTGCATGTTAGTGACAGACTGTGTTGAGGACCAGGTGGTCATACAGGAAAAGCTCCCATAAAAATCAGTCAGAGAGTGACTGATTTATTATCCTTGAGACTCAGTGTGTCAAAATCTTACATTAAGGCATTACATGTGATCAGGAAAATAAAATACTGTAAATGTACTCTGTGTTTTTGCACTTCTTTACATTATATAACGTATGATACAGCAAAGACATTTTAAAATATAAAATTATACTCACTGGAATCAACTGTCAACATTAATCCTTCACCAAAATGTAACTTTCTGTTTCCTGAGGCAGTCTCACAGTGTTTCTGCCCTCAACAAGAACGGCAGAAACCCTAATGAACAGAATCACATCATCTGCAAACAGACATGTTTTTTTTTACTTTAAATCAGTTCTTTTCTCATTATATGGATTTTCTGATAAAGACAAACATTATTCTTTAATGTTTCAGATTTGATTTTCCTATAGCAGCATTCCTCCAGACTGAGTTATTCCAGATTTGTTTGTGTGTTATTATGGTATTGGTAAGTGTCAGAATGTCCGCAAGAATATTAAATCAACTATTTTAATGCTGTAACAGCAACCTGACTGTGAATAGATGAAGAGATGTATGCATCCAAATTAATCTCAGAGGGTAAAATTAACACCAATGTAATGCATTACTGCTGTCCAGTAGAAACATCCTACTTGTTCTAAAAGTTAAATGATGCTGTGCTGCTGGTTCGTTCAGAACGTTTAGACTCAATTAACAAAACTGAAAGTATCCTGTTTGTCCCACATGAGTTGACATTTTGAAAATACTTAAAGACTTATTCAGATTTCTGAAGAACACCTTGTGCTGAATATTTGGCTCCTAAATGTAACTACATTCTCCGGCAGTACGTTCAGTTACAGGACAGGAACAGCAGAGAGATCCAAAGCATTTAAAATGATTTTGTTAATACTCACTGCTCTGGACTGTTACTTTGGTTCCTTCTGCAAAAATCACTTTGTAGTTTCCACCAAAAGTCACACAGTGGCTGTGATCTGAGCAACAACTGCTTAACTGATTTCCTCTCAAACACTGAAGATAAAGGAAATGCAACGGAACAGGAATGTCTAATTTAAAGTTTTACTTAATTTACCAGCTTTAGAAAACACAAAAGTGGAATTTAGATTATGATGTTTTCAACAACTAAGAATTAAGGTTTGAGAAAATTTAAGGTCACACAGATTTTATCAGGTTAGATTGTGAGTTAGAACTCAGGTGGAGGTGGCTTATATCCCAGTTTCAAGGGATTTTTGAAATAAATCAGAGTAACTGGACTTACTAGCTTCAATGTTCAGTCTGAGCCCCGAGCCAAAGATCAGCCTGTAAGCATTCACACAACACGAAGCAGCAGGACACAAACTCTGCAGGCTTCAACGAGAGCAGTGAAGAGAGCTCCAGTGTCCTAATCCAGCTTTAACATCTCTCATTCCACCAGGTCAAATCTGATGTGAACTCAACATCAAAAAGTCTGACTTCATGATTTAAAGATCGATTTTACTGTTTCAGAGCAAAATGAAAAGTTAATTAACTGCTGCACCAGAGGACATAAATAATGTCTGTGGAAATCATGGTGTAATAAATCCAGTGAGTTGTTATTTCTCTGGTAGGGTTAGAATATAAATGAATGTGCAGCAAAATTCTCTTAGTATCAGATTTAAGTTTCCATTAATGTTTCATGATTTAATTGTAACTGTTAACATTTAGTTTGAAAACCTATAAAAACTCAAATATTTGAACTTGTAATGTTTTTATCTGAGAAATATATATATGTTTTGCATTAATTTTATTTAATTTTCCCAAAGGTTTGCATGAACATTCAGGTTGTTGCAGGTTTGACTGAGGAAAGTTTTTTCCAATCACCTGTTCGTTTGAGATGAGGAGTTTAATAAACAACCGGAACACAATGTTTTTGTTTACACATTTTCCCTCTGGAGGGTTTTAGCCTAAATAAGTCTGTGAGTCTTCAGTCAAATTTGCTCAGTGAAAAATAATTTTACATTCTGGAATAAAGTGAATCTATATTTTGTGAGAATGACTGATTTTACATCAACCGTGTGTGTGTGTGTGTGTGTGTGTGTGAGCAGACTCTCGTGTCTCCACAGTCAGTTTGATTCCAGCTCAAAATGTCACTTTAACTGGGTTTGTCTCACAGTACGGACTGACAGGACAAAAACTCGCAGAGGTTCAGCAAATGTTTCCATTCACCAAATGCAAAAAAACCCCAAAAAACTGCACAAGACGGACAAATGGTGAAAAACACTTTTGTTTTAACAGTTTACATTTTTAACTCCTGTCAGATATCTCTAGAAATGTGTTTGATGTCACAACTTTTCCTTGTCAGTAATTTTTTGGCTTTTCTTGGAGAATTTCTTTAATTTCAAATTTCAGTTTCACACATTTTCATCAGTTATGTGATTGATATTTCATACTGTTGAACTTTTTATGTGTCACTCTGTTAGTTTTTAATTCACTGGTTGCAAACATGAAATGTTGCTTCAGTGAGTATGCGGTTATATTATGATTTTACAGAATTATGAAACCAAGTTCATCGACTCTAACTTGGATCATTGAACGAAGCTTTACAGACACATTTCAGTGCAGAATGAAAAGAGTTCAGCTTACTGGTGTGAACGTGAAATCTAGAGCCTCTTCCAAACAGAATCCTGTTAGCTGTCACACAGTTTGAGACCTCAGGACACAAACGTCAGTGACTCGACTCTGCAGCCAACAGCAGCAAATTCAGAGTTACAGGAATGAGGGTCAAAAAGCTTTCAAAACAGATGATGAGCCAATATTATGTGACAAGAAATATACAGTTCATGTTTTGTTTCAGTTAACAAAAAATTAAACCTTAGACCTTTGGGTCAACAGCAGCTTGTTTCTGCAGCTCGTACTGGAGAATTTAGTAATTAGTTCATCGTGTCAATAAATATGTCAGCTGCACCCGTAAAACCTCAGAAAGAGTCGAGCTAAAGGACGAGTTTCTCTGGAAGAAAACTAAAGGACTCAAACTAACTTAGAGCTTTTTACATGATTTTGGAATTTAGGTTGATGTTTTGATTAAGTTTTTTTAATTTATTTACCGTTAATGTGAAACCACCAACTACAGTTCAACCTGCCAGAATTCACTATTCTGCGTATCTCATGGCCTGTGTTCAGTGATGTTTCAGCTCATTTTGTTTCAGATTTTCAGCCTTAAGATGAATTTAAAGGTTTCATGAAAGTCCAGCCTGATTCGTCATAACAGCAGCTTCTTCCCTTTCTGTTCTTGTGTTTGTACAGTTTCCAATTTAAAAAAAAACAAAAAAAACCTTACTTTTTATTTTAAAGTTGTTTCATATAAATAATATGATTGATATCTGTATCCGAACTTACTGGCTTCGATGTTTAATCTGGTTCCACCTCCAAAAATGATCCTAAACTGATTTCCATTATTCACACAACGTGAAGCACCATAACACAAACTGAACCAAACTAGATTTTTTTTTTTTTAAAACATCATTAATCATACACCTACCTAACCAGATATCATCTAACATATCTACATTTACTGAAGTATTTATAACAACATTTACGATTAAAATGATGATAAATCTCACATCTCATTTGTCTCATTAAATGCTTATAAATAAATCTGCAGCATCATTCAGCAACAACTGTTTTCTCACATTTTAAATGATTTTAGAATGAATTATTTTCTTCTATGCAGCAATTCTGAAATACTTTCTCCTCTTATCATTTATGTTTTTTATCTCTTTCTCTTAGTTTACTATTAAGGTTTTCTGTACTTTCCAATGATTATGTTATTTTTCACTCTGTATTTCTGTGAACTATAATCTTTATCAGTACTTACTGGGATCAACGGTTAATTTGGTTCCACTTCCAAAGATTATTTTAGTTGCACCTCCAGTATTCACACAGCGTGAAGCATCACAACACAAACTCATGGTGACGACCTGAACCAAACTTCACTTTACAAACATTAAATTTATACTGTAAATAACTGAATATACATATATACATAACTAAGTACAGATACTGAGTTGTTTTAGTGTTCAACCTCGATAATATATTAACTACTTGATTATAATGACCATGTATTCGACGTATTTAGTAAAACAGTTTTCAGTTTTTAAAGACGTCTCATTTGA
>JAQFJB010000004.1:25092837-25103104 GCA_029874875.1 Naso minor | reverse complement strand
TGCACTTTTTAGTGCATGGCATTTATTTGGCACATAAAAAATCATACTATACTGGCAGTACATACTGATTTGTCCCAAAGGTAGTATGTAATACGCTGCATGTGAACACAAGCTAAATCTGCAGTACAAATTGTTGGATGTGTCCTAATTCAGTATGCCTCTGACCAGTCCACCTCACCTACTGATTCCCACAATGCAAAGCGCTGCAACATCACAACCAAACCTGCTCAGATATTGTTGATTCAGTTGAATGAAAACAAAGAAATAGAAAAAACAAATCTCACTATCGCTGTCGTTTTGTGTGAAATAAATTCTGGGCAACATGCCTGTGTAGCACACAGATGTACCACAGTGTGAACTGATGGCATACTGATCGTTATGCAGAATGTGTAGTATGTCTGTATAATATGCAGTACGTAGTATTGAGTATCCAGTAGGAAGTTCTAAAAAACAGCCAAAGTCTCCGGACAGCCACACAGGTGCTTCAAATCACCTTGTCTGATCGGACCTCTGGTCAGGTGTAGGGTGGGTGGAGCAACACTGGTTTTGTGATGTCACCAAACTGTCTGCTCCGCTGCTCTGCCCAACAGGTACAGCAAAGGCAGCTATACTTAAAAACAGTTTATCAATAATATCTCATACACAGACGGGCTCCACTCTGCAGAAGTGTTCATTCTGTCAATACCTTTACTTGAAAACTTTGAAGGCAAGATTTGTACTTGTGTTTTTACACTGTAACATTATTACTTTCACTAAAGGATCTGAATACTTAGCAGAAGTCCAGTGTGTTCGGTGGATTATTAACATCCGATCTGAATACTTCTTCCAGCACAGACAGCAAGAGAAAAGACAAACTCAGTGTCAAGGGAGAACATAGTTAACGTTTATTTAAAGGCTGATTCCAGCAGATCTGAAAGTCTACAGAGAGACAGAAACACAAAACGCCTCACAAGTCAAAGCCCAGTTCTGATGGTTCCTGTCAGAGCTCCAACCAATGAGGAGCCGCCACCGGAAACCCTCCCAACGTCTCGCCAAGTGGAATGTCGTCGACAGATCCCAGTCCATTTAGTTCTAACTCCGAAAAACAAAAGCAGAAGCAGTAACGCTCAGATCCACGTGGTCGGCTTCAACATGAAAACACACCGCCCTCTCTCACTGACGCTGCTGGCCAAAGTCGTCCTCACATTCATTTATATTTCATCTTTATTATTTTTCAAATACATTTTGTAAATGCAACATGAAAAGCACAATCACACAGAAAATAGACACGTCTCTTTGAAGTCTGCTTTAATAAAACGCCCTCAACAGGGAAATAAAAACTGGCTTTTTTTTTTAATTCCTCTGAACTAAACGATGAGTGTTTCACTTTTAGAGTAGAAAAACTGCTTCTGCGGGATTAAACTGGACAGGAAGTTACAGTGCTGCAGTCTGAACCCTCACATCCTGTCAGGAGGATGCTGGACCATCTGAGCATCCTGGTTGGTCAGCGGTCTGTCACTGCGTTCCGATTGGCTGTAAACAACCAGGTGATGGCATGTTGATGCTCTGCAAGGGTGAACCCACGGAAATAAAACCCCTGAAACTCAACACGTCTCCTCCAGCCTGTTTTCACCCCAGGAGCTGTTCAGGAACTCGGGAATTTTACCTGGTTACGTAACCAGGAAGTGTCAGTGAGAAGTTTGCTGATTGTTTCAAAATAAAGCACAGTTACTGTAAAACTAGACAAGTGCTGTCCACCTCTGCCTGTCAAACAAAACCCAGGGCAGCAACGCAGTAAAATATGTGACACGAACACTGAGCTTAAATCAGACTTTTCTGATTTTTGTTTTCACCCGTTTCTGAAACAAAAATACATAAAACATTTGTTTCAGTGTGAAGAATTGTAATCTTTCTCTGACATAATTACCATCAGACTGATTTTTTTTTTTTTTTTTTTAAACATTTTTTACACAAAATTTGTGCATCAACACCAGGACATTAGTCGATCAACAAATAAATTCATGGGGAACGGGTCTGACGATCAGTGAGTCACTTCATGTTTTCAAGCCAAAGAAGCAAAGAACTCACAAAACGTAAAGTTCATCTGATTTTCTTTTGTGCTGATAGTAACGGAATATTTCTGAATCCTGATTTCAAACAAGCTTTTGAAGACGTCATTCAGGCATTTTTCACACTTCTGACGATTTCTAGACCAAAGTGTTAATCAATTATCAAACATCTTGTTCCAATCTGTTACAAGATGAATTGTTGAACTGTTTTGGTTGGTGGGGGCAACAGTGAATGTTACTGTACCAAAGGGGCTTTTAGTCCCTGAGTTTTGTTTCTGCGGCTCCTGCTGGGACACCCGGGCTGTCAGTACATGTTAAATAAAAGAAGAGCTGCACGGCTTCCAGACGCTACGATTCATTACCAATCTGCTGTACAGGGTCGAGTTGCAGTAGTGGTTATGAGAGAGATAGTGGAAAACATTCAGGCTGAGCTAACTACCTGTACACACCTGTCTGTCAGTCTGTCTGTGGCGTCGTGCTAACCTGTACAGCGGTCAGTCGAGACAGTGGGACAGTGAGCAGGCACACAGAGCTGCTTCAAACTAGTACGAAGGCAGAACAAGAACAAAAGAAACAGTAAATGCAGGTTAAGTAAGCGAGCAGGGTTACATCTTTTGTTTTTTGTTTTTTTCTTCATTAAGTAAAGAAATAACAGGAAGAAAAGGCCGGAGAGAAAGAGAACCTCAAAAATATTCAAGCAGGAAGCTAACAGACATAGCTGTAATCACCTCAGAGGGTGTGAAGCTAAAACTGCTACAACAAATCACAAAATACAGTTTCTTTTTTTGTTAATATCTGCAATCTCTTGAAGCTAACGGCAACACTATCCCTAAAAGTGACGGGGTGTGGATGTTCTTCGCCCCCCTCCCTTCCTGTGGCGTTTACTGGCACATGAAGCCGTCCCGTCGTCGGCCTCCCGGCTCCTCCTTCACAAAGGTCAGACAGCGAGCGAGCGCTCAGAACAGGTGACGTTACACACCTGGCCACTCCTCCTTACAACTCAGGTACGAGACAAGGCCCGCCAAAGTCCAACTATGGCAATATATATTTATGTATATATTTATATAGCTGTTCCACACCAAAGCATCCTGCTTTTCTTCCTTCATTCAACCACTACACTACAGACAGTCTTCCTCCTCCTCTTCCTCCACAGCAACGAAAATGAATGAGAGATCAGAAAGTTCAGTCTATTTTGACCCCAGGTGCTTCACCTGACCTCCCCCTGAACCCGATCACCACATCGCCCTGGCTCTCCCGCAACACCCTTCAGTCTACGGCTGCAGAGCGCAAAAAACAGGCGCTCCAAGCGAACCAGGCAGACGTCCGGGAGGTCGCTTACGTTGGTTCTAAAGACAGATGAGAGAGGAGTTGTGGAGATGTGGCGTCTGTCTGAAACCAGGGGGGCAGTGGTGGTGAGGGGGGGTTATGTTCCTCAATGTTCAGATATCCGCGGGGTTGAAAGAAACCCGGCGGTGGCGTGGTGCATCGCACTGCGGATGAAGAGATCCCGCGCCCTCCGGTCCAGGAGGAGCGACACCCCTCCTCGACAGCCGAGGGGGGTGTGGGTGGTGTTTCAGCCTCGTCGGGGGGTTGTGTTGCCTCCCCAGCCTCCACCGTTTCTCACCAGTTTAATTTTCCATTTTAGTCGGAGCTTGTCTTCATCTAACTTCTGTTTTTTTTCCTCCCGTTTCTCCTGGTGGGGTTCGGTTGATGTCCGGACACAAAGCGCCGCCTTGGCTTGTCGTTCAGTGGGGCGGGTTCATGGTGCCGTGACCTCGCTGCTGCTTCTGTTTCTGCTGCAGGAGGAGCTGCTCCAGCGCCGACGGGCCCGGCTGCATCATGGAGCTCGACCAGATTGACTGCAGAGGAGTCGAGAAGGTTACATTTACTGTGAGAGTTTCAAAGTACCAGAGCTCTGTTTCATATCTGCCAGTCATGCAACAGTGAGTGAGAATCTAAAACCAAGTTAAATGTGGAACAGATGTCACTTTTCAACACTGAAAATCAAAGTGCACAGGGAGGAAAAAATACAGTTCAAACATCTGGAACATGATCAACACCAGAATCATTAAATACGTGATTAATACAAAGAAAAAGAAAAACGTGATTCTGAAACTCTCACTTCATCTCAAAACTGACAGGAAGCAAAAATCTAAAGTGGAGTGGAACAGAAACAAGTCTGCAGACCTTGAGGCTGTCGAGGAGCACAGTGGAGGACGACTCCTCCATGGGAGACTCCTGATTGGTCCAGGAGCTGCCAGTCGGTCCCGCCTGGTGCCAACTGGTATCTGAAGCTGCAGAGGAGGCAGCAGCCGGCAGGTAGTCCAGACCGAAGCCGCTGACGGCGCCTGAAAGGCAGCACACAGGCCACACGACAACATGACACCCTGTGAACTTTTAAGCCTTTTGGCTCAGCTACTATCAAGTCATTTGCGTTATTATCAACGTCACTGCGTGTCTTAATTATTGACTGATATTTTCTGAATCAACTGGCTGCTAAAAATTCCATGAGCATGTGAAGCGTGCTGCATCTGTTTTTCATGTTTGTTCACAGTTTTAACTCAACTCTCAAAACCTCCAAATCATCACGATAAAAACACTTTGTGCCATTTTCAACATGTTTTACCATGAAGAACCTGATTCGATACTATAATGTATTGTTCTTTTTGTTAGTAACAAGTGTGATCACATTCTAGAGACTGTGAAACCACCTCACATCACGTCAGCTCACCGTTCTGAGTTTCACTTCAGCTGCATCATTTAAGTGAACAGCTTGCTGCTCATCAAATACAGTCATAAGAAAAGAATGGAAACATTAAACTAAGATGTAGAAATGAATAAAAGCTGCACACAGCTCACATGTGACCCTTGAACTGTCCTTCCTCACACTGAACCTGATGGCACAGCGAAGCTGTGAGCCGGCAGCAGAATAAATGAAAACATGGACTTTCAGAAGCAGCGCGCCACTGTCAGCTGTTCCTGTCCCACAAGCTGGCGCCGTGAGCGCCGCACATACACTTCATTGTTCCCGCCCCCACCCAGTAACACCCCTCCCTCACCGGTCTTGTCGGCCTTCCAGCGGTCCACCACCCTGCGGTCCCGGCTGTCCGGAGTGCCAATGGGCCCAAAGTTAGAGAAGGGCATGGCTCCGTGGTTGTGTGTGGGCGGGGAGGAGGGCAGGCTGCTGGGGTTGGAGGAGTGAGGGGATTGGCTGGCTGGGGTTGAGTGGTCTGCCGAACAGAAAAACGTTTGCATCAGAGCCATGACTCAGTTCTGATAGTGCATCTAAACGCGTTCATTTACAGGTGTGACATACCTGAGCTGGCGGGGAGGGAGGGGGACCAGGGAGTCCCTTCGAACAGGGAGTAGAGGGACGGCTCCTGGTGCATCATGGGAGCGTCAGGCTTGGAGCTGGGCGGCAGGTTCTTGCCGTAGGCCTGACTGAAGATGCTGTTCTGGTTGAACTCCTGAACACACGACACATGATGACATCACAGCCCTGATCAATGAGGTACTGAATGATCTTTGATTGTGGATTCATGATGAACACGAATCAATCTGTCAGGTGAGGGAATCAAATTACACACAATACAAACAGACGCGTGTTCACTGTCAGGCTCCTGAATCACAGTTTATGTCATCATTAGTAACACTGAATGGCTCACACACACACACACACACACACACACACACACACACACACACACACACACACACACACACACACACACAAACAAAAACCTCTGCACAGAAGCAAACAGGATGTTGCTGTTCAGACAGGACATCATCCTCCAGCCTCCCTCCCTGCATCCCTCATTTTACAGGAAACACAAAAGGAAAGATTAAAAAAATGGAAACACAAACCAGAACAACTCTACCTGCAACACTGCAGGGAAATAATGTGAGCGAGGCTGTCTGAATACCTTTTTTGTAAAGTGACATTCTTCCTTTTTTTTATGTGCTAATATTTTGGGATGTTTTTCCCTGCATGTGAGTGTGTATTTAGATGCTTCTTTTGTGTGTGTATTCTTGCCCACATGTATGAAAATGTTCTTTTGGAGGCCTAATGTCCTGACTACAGGGTGCGGTTTGCATGTGCACACGTGTGTTCTCACATTTGTGTTCCTCACGTGTGAACGGCTCCGTTTCTCTGCACAGCTAAACATCCCCAGACTGAGCATCAGGGGGTTGGTGCCCCTCTGCCTTGGGAGTCCAAACCCCAAAGAGTCCGTTCAGCGATTGAGGAAATGTTTGGCCCAGCGAGTTTTGCTCCCTTCTGAGGTGTTTGTTGGCTGAGGCTGATCCTGACAACCCTCCAGGGAGCGCGCTCAGAATGCGTCTTCAAAGAGTCTCAGCTCCCAAAGCAGGAAGTCCAGCCCTGCGCTGCTTGGAAACAAGATGAGGCAGACAGGAAGGAAGGTAATCCATGAACACGCAATAGCACTACTGTCCACACGGCAACACACACATACATACCGCCATATCCGATCAGTCTCTCCTGACACCCACAAAAACGGGTATTTCTTGGACCCCACAGACTTTTAGCTTGATTTATCTTGTGTTTCGTGCTGTTTAATACCCAAGGTGATAAGGAGCAGCTCAGCGTAGATGATTCTGGTTTCCTGTAGTGCTGCTTTTCGTGTGTGTGTGTGTGTGTGTGTGTGTGTGCAAATACTCTAAAGGTCACAGCAGAAAGCAGCTTCGCCGCAGCAGCAGCATGCAGCGCTGTGGCCAGATTCTTACCTTCTAAAATAACCTGAAATTTGAATGAAACTTGGTATGGACTTTCAAATATGATGGATGGGAGGTTACTTTGTGGAGCCGGATTGATTTATTTGTTGCTGGCAAAAGTAGAAAAGCACAAAAGTTGCAAAATATTGGAATCGAGTGATGAATGCATCTGATGCTTCTCATGGCAATAATGCTGCATCCTGCTGCTGAACTGTTCTGCACATCAGCTGTCTTTCAGAAAAAGATTGATGAATTGTGTTTCATAGTCTTCAGGGATTCCAAAAAGAGCTTCTGTATTGAATTAAGACACTAATTCAATCACTGTCTGAAGTTTAAAAAGATCACATTGACAGTTTGTCCATAAGGAGATGAGCTAACCCCTCAGTGTGTGAAGTTTGAACTTATTCCGGCTGTTCCAGCATGAAGCCACTAGAGAGCAGTCTTCAATAGATTTTCCATGGGTGAAGCATTAACTCACACTGTGGCCCATAGCTGAGTGGGAATGTGGCTGGAACAAAAGTCTGATGTTGTTGCCAATGAAATCAGTAGCCTGGCTTCCACAGTCAGACCCAGCCTGGCCTTGCTCATATTATACACAGTGTGGTAAAATTGTGGCAGCGGGGAAATTAGTTTTTGTGGTGTGGTGTCGGTGACGTAAAGGTTAGCTGTTATTATTGTTGTAACGTGACACAATGTGGAAGCTGGAGACCTATAATATAAGACAAGACAACATGTTTGAGGGCAGTTCACCGAGAACTGAGAAATTTTACTTATTTGGTGCAGTATGAGAAGAGAAGTTTATTCTTAAACCACAATGTTTTGGTAGAGCTCTCCCTCCCTTCTAGCTATTGTATAATAAAGCACAAGAAAAAAGCTCTATGTGTTTTTAGTGAGCTATTAGTTTATGCTTGTACTTAAGTGGAGTTTTACTAGAACACAGTATCTTCCTTGCTTTGTCTCGTGTGGTTTTTGCTCATGCATTTTATTATTTTAATTTCAGGCACCAGTATGTTTCAAACCTCTTCCCAGAGGCTTAGATTAAAAACTTGGTAAAAGAATTCTCTGACAAAGACAGGATGGAACTATGAAAAGGAAACATTTTCATAATTTTTCTCAGAATAAATGTTTTATAGCAGCTTTTATATGGAAACCAAAGATTTCTTTGGATGGACCAATATTGGATGAGGGGGTTACTGAAAGTGATGCAGTCAGGCCTGGGGAAAATGTAGATTAGGAGTCAAACAACAAAGGGCACGTCATTTTAAAAGACATAATCAGTACACAAACCTTGGTGTCTCCATCATAGCCTCAAACTGTATCTGTTTCTGCCCATCCGGACAACAGCACAACCAAGGTGCGAAATACAGAGGGGTCTTGGGGGTTAACTGACAGTTCAGACCCCTTGAAAGCCTCAACTACTCAATTTTTTGCTTCGATATTGGCTCACTCATGGACTGAACATGGCAAAGAGAAAATAAAGCTCCTTACTAACCAACTTTACTTCTAAAAAGTTTAACCAGGACAACCAAAACGTAGGGGAGGAAGCTGGTTTGGCTGCCGCAGCTAACATTCATGCTGGTCCATCATCTGACTAGCCTACTATTTTTACGACTTTGGCGTAACACTGGAGCACTAGTTTGGTGGAGACCCCCTGACTGCCAAGGGATATTTAGCAGACTGAGCTCAACCCTGGAGTTTTGAAACTAAAACAGCAATGCCAAAAAATCTCATTTCAGGTTCTCTGAATCGCTGGAGTAGTCTGGACTCCAGATGTTAACGTAGCAGAGGTTATGCGTTTTTGAGCAAAAACGTAGTGTTGTGGATGAATAATTAATGTTTTGTAATTCATTGATATGGTTTACTCTCATTACTCTCGTAGGATCATTTTCACAGCAGCTCTCACTAACCCAGAGCACATGATCTGACCAGCAGCAACCAGCAGACAGACACAGTTAGCTGCCAGCTAATAAACACAGTGGAGCATGTAGCAGCTATAGAGCCAGATATTTCACTCTGGAGTTACTTGACTTAAGAGTTGAAATTGTATTTGCATTCATAAGGTGGCACAAATTAATGGCAATGTTATCATGTTATCTGTTAAGAGTCTGAACAGGTTTGTTAGCTAAAACACTCACTTTATTAACTTCAAAGTTCATGATTTATCAAATTATGTTTACAGCTTGTTGCAAGTTTATTCAAGTGACCAAAAAGACAGTTAGAAAACAAAAAGTTAAACTGCCTCTGGCGAAAATAAATGTAAGTTTTAATTTAACTCTCATAAGAAGAGATCCACGAGTTTCCATCTAAACACACTCAAGCTGTATAAACAGACGAGCAGACCAACTTTCATAGACCTTCATCCTCATTAGTTTTGACATTTAACACAATTTTATTTCAGCCCGAACTGTCTTCAACCTGCAGGATCGCCTCCGAAAATCTGACCATGGAAAATTGGTAAACAACTTCACAATGCAAGACGATGAGAGGCCAAAGCCTCAGAGAGCTATAATATTCCCTCACAATACGAGAAACTGTTGCCAACACCTGATTCCAATCTTATGTGATCTTATGTGATTATTAGCACCTGTGGTTGTCCCCCCGCTGCCTTCCACCCACACACATACACACACACACACGCACACAAATGTGAGCACTCGCAGACAACAGGTTTTCAAGAGCAATCAGCAGATATTATGCGGAATATTCCCAGTATTGGTATAATGTTGGAACAAAAGTTACTTCTATGATGGATGGTTCAGTCAGTCAGACATCCAGACATTTTATATAAGTATCTGAGCCAAATCTTTTCAACAGAACTATTAGTAAAAATGCTGAGAGCTGTCTTATCGCCGCCAGGCATTACCCGAAGTGAGCCATGGTCACATGTGCTGTTACTGTTTGCTTTACAGAGGGCTCATTATTTGATTTGTCTGTTTTATAGCTACCATTTGTTGATTAACACCAACTTCACTTGCTGACTTTATGGTGATGTAATGGATCTTATGAACTCCTCAGGTTGTTTATTCAAGAGTTGTCCTGATCTGGGGCCAGTTAGTTATTCCTAAAAATAAACAACTCTTAATTAGAAACGGTTTTCCAGAATGCATCCTGGGAAATACTATATTAATTAATCATTAGGTAATGCTAAGTACGTAAGTATCTGTGACTTACCATTTTCATGCTCTTGCCCATACCATTATAATGCTTGAGTGCATCAAAACTTTGAACGAGTTTTTACAGATCTATTGGTTATAAACAGGTCTTCAGCGGATGTCTTTAGCAATTTTTATCTTTTAGCCTAAAGCGTGAACATCAAAATCATGACAGAGGAAAGTAGATTTCTCAAAGCAGAGGATAAGTCTGCTTAACCTGCAAAAAATGGGCCAACAATGCAGCAAGGAGACCTCTCTGTTCCTCAAGAAAAATGTGTGAAATCTACTGAGACCTTGAGAAATAGTCACGGCCGTTAGTGAAGGAGGGAATGAATG
>JAQFJB010000004.1:25064190-25076320 GCA_029874875.1 Naso minor | reverse complement strand
ATGCGTCTAATTTTCTGTTTGTGTCTGATGTTGGTGTCTTCTGCACAGACAGAAACTCCTTTGATGTTTATGATGTTCCCTGCCACCAGAGGACGCTGCCGAGCATCAAACAGGCAGAAACAAAAGAGAAGGTGAATATTTCTGACAGAAATGAAAGTAAGGACAATGTGTTCACAAACATTATGAAAGCAGTTCTGTGCCGTGTAGGTACGTTGCTAGGATATACAACAGTAACTTCTTTTCCAATGCCACCCAGATTCAGCATCACTGTTTTTTTCTTTTCCACAAAGAACTTCCAAAGATTTTAACTTACAAAAAGATGAAAGCAATTAGATTATCTTAAACATGAACTGAAATGGTGTTTTACAGTCACTGTGGCCATATGAAGGCTCTTTGTCATAAAAGGAGGAGTTATTAGGCCCACACACACACACACACACACACATATTGATTCACCCCCAAAAAGCCTTTCAGTGATGTCACCAGTCAGGCAGATTTTGGACAGAGGTTAAAGGTTAAACTTAAATGTCATTGTTGCACATTAATGCAGGCTGTTCATCAGTGTTGTGTGACTCTGGTGTTTTATAAGCCTGAGGAGATTATTCAGTGATGTGCTGTGTGACGGTCTGTGTGTGAGTGTCTCTTTAACAGACTGACGCTGCTTCCTGCCGCAGACACACCAACCTCGCCTCTCTCTCTGCGGCGGCTGCCTGCCACAAACAAGCGACGACCCGAGAGCACAGAGGCGCACAGGACCGGCACCGGACCGGACCGGGACACAGCAACACGGACGGAGACAGAGGGCGACGGGAACCATGACGGAGATCACCAAGACCCACGTCATCCTGCTGTCCTGCGGCAGCTTCAACCCCATCACCAAGGGACACATCCATATGTTCGGTGAGCATCTGCGCCGACAGGGCGGGGGGCGGAGTGTGTGTGTGCGCGCGCGCGCGCGTGTGTGTGTGATTAGGAGATAAAAATCTCCTGATACGACAAATAAAAAACGTTTCGAGTTAAAGATCGTCAAATTGTGACGGGGGTTCGGCGCGCGGGCTCTGGTCGCTGTCCAGCACGGTGGTGCTGAAATGGGCGACGGTTCAACATCTGGCTGCATTTCTGCAGGAGACAAACAAAAACACAACCATCACACCGTAAGAATTCAGTGTAAGCCAGCTCATCGCAGTCTGAACCGTCTGAGGACGTTAAAGACGGAAATGTTCCGTGTTGAAGCTTCGCAGGCCGCACGCGGCGTGTGGCGCAGCGCGGAAACGACGCGTCCGCTAACGGATCCTCCAGAGACTGTCCGTTCAGACGGACACACGGAAACACGAACCGACAGACAGCCTCGGGGTGACGGCAGCTGGTGCCTTGCTCAGCGGCAGTTTCCTGCGTCAGTAGAGAGCAGCTAACGGGCCTGAGGGAGCGAGCGGAGCTCCGATGAATTATTCAGAGGGAAGAATCCGGATTTGTGCCGCCGCTGCCGCCACATGCAGCCGCGAGCGTCAGTCTACCGGCTCTGACGTTCACACGAGATTAAATTAAATGACTTTACAGGTTTCACTGATGTTTACACCGTTTAATCACCATGAACCGAGAAACCAAAATGTCATTAATTTACTCGTTAATAGGCTAATAATGTGATTACACCATCTCAAGAGGAGTGTTATGATAGTGAACTGTCTGGGGCTAAAAATGAAAATGGACTAAACAACATCAACTCTTAATAAAAACCTTTCACAGGTTTCATGTCATTTGTGGCAAAACAGAAGCGATGCTTCTAAGCTTGAAAGTGAAGAAAACCATTTAAGTAGGCTGTAATGAGCTAATAATCCAGTTATTTAATAAGTGTGTCCGAGGTGAGTTGAATTCCTGAGTTTCCATCTTAATTGAAAACTTGTTAAATGAAGGGGTGTCTGTAATGTTATCTCACATGTTTTTTTTCTCTCCTTACAAAGACCTAATATTTGTAATAATTTTAATTAGAATAAATAGCCTAGAGATTAAAGGCATGGAACCGTGGACACCCCCACTCTGCTGCTGAAACAGTTTTAGTCAAATTGATCTTTTTTGAATCTTTTCTCCACCTGATGAGATATTTCACCCAAGAACACCTAATTTACAAAAAAGTGCTTTATTAGAAAACTGAGGAGGGAAAAAAGAAAAACATCACCAGTAAAGACAGAGCAGCATAGTAATTTAAAAATAAAATGATATATAAAGTCTCTGAACATCTAAAAGCAAACAACAAGAGGAACTCCTGCACATTTACGTTAAATATTTACCATCGATGTGAGACTTGTTGTAACGCTCACAGGAAGCATCGTGTGTGCAAACGTGTTTCATGACGTGTTCATGTGATGACGCCAAGCCGATTACAGCTGAATAATTCAAAATACAGCTGCAAAGATTATTTAGTATTCAGCTCCTGTCACTGCTGCCCACTAGTGGTGACAGGAGCTTACTGCTCTCATCCCCACACAGTGTGCAGGACAGTGTGCAGGACAGTTCACGGCCTCGAACACGCTGGCTCAACAATCTGCATGATGGAGGGACGATGAAGTCGAGCAACCAAACTGTGGTTCCTCAAATGGCCACTAGGGTCAAAAGTATCAAAATGTCCGAAGTTACAGCAGAAATAAACCTTTCAGCGCCTGGAACGAAACACAGTTTGGGTCTCTGTCGTTTCTTCTCCCGTTCATGGACAGGAAATAAAATTACAAACTGCCGTCCACAAACCAGTGACGATGGAAATATGATCATTGAACAAGAACATTGTTGAAGAGCAAATTTAAACAAAGGGGATGGAGGCAAATGATTCCAGTTTGGGAAAAAAAAACACATTCACTTCATCAGACACACATCAACCAATCAGACAACATTTACATGAGTGGTTCCAAACCTTCACAGACTTTCATGTCTTGAAACTCTGTATACAGAATTATCACAGAATGTTTCTCTCCTCTGACACATTTAGAGCGTCCATGTCGGTGTCAGTCTTTGTCCAGCTGACTCAGGCTGACCTTTCAGAGCACGCCGTCTGTGGAACGTCTTTCATCAAACGCGTTTCCAGCCTGTGAGTCAAACTGCAGGTGCCGAGCTCACCTGTGCTCAACACACGAGCGTGCGCTGCGCTCGCATCCTTTGATGTAGATGTTGTGTTTGATGATGCAGCAGCACAGCAGCCATGTTCCCATCGTGACCTATTTTCCCCAGCAGCTCCTCCCTCTCTGTGTGATGTCGCAGCAGGCAGCCTTTCATCTGTGTGAAGCGTTCCTCGGAGCTGAAGGTGAAGATGGAGAAAGAAAACACAAAAACATCCACTCTCATTTTTCTTTAACCTTCCTTCATCGACACGTAAAGCACGAAGAAGAACCTGAAAACAGACATTAAAGCTGCGCTCATTTATGTTTTCACATGAGCAGTGGCGGAAAGATTCACATCCTTTCCGTTAGTAAAACTACCACAAACACACGGTGAAAAACTCACCAGTTTAAGTCCTGCAGTCAAACCGAGAGCTGCTGTCAGAGTTCTCCTCTCTCATGTTCCTGCTGCGTTCATGTGTTTGATGCATTTTGCTGCTGTCAGTGCTGAAGCTTGAGCTCATCTGAACGACTATATACTGTTGGCTAGTTTCAGCTACAGCAGTGCATCATGGTCTGTAGGCTCATCACATGTTTGGAACGTGGTTGTCCTGCTTCCTCTGAAATGTCTCCTTCAGCAATGGATGTTTGAGGGGTCAGTTTATGGAGGGCAGCAGCATGAGCGTCTGAGTCATCAACAGGCTGAGGTCACAAGAACGACTGTCAGCTGACAGGAACAAACAAGAGTTTCCTTTCCTCTCAGAAACAACAAAGACAATAAATCATGATGATGTGATCTCAAACTGTGTTTTTTCTGACAATAAGCATGAGAGGGGAAACCTCGTCTTTGCCTTTAGGAGAGAATGAACCAGGACACAGAGAAGATGATTGTGAACGTCTCATTAAAATGAACTCTGATGACATCTTTGTTACATGAACCAAAGCAGGAGCTCCTTCAGCTTTCACTTCATCTGATGATGGAAACATTTTGTGCCGTTACAGAACGAACAGAGCTGTGCTTGTAATGACAAAAGTTTGCTGTGCTGAGCTGCTTCATGTCCGTTCAAACGATCGCGTTCATCAGAGAGACAGACGCGGAGCTGCTGCACAGCATCAATAAAAATCACTGTTTGTTTCTCCTTCATATTTTCAGCTGCAGATTCCCAACAATCGCAGTAACAGAAAAAAACTTTTCCATCAAGTCAAACAAAAAGAGCATGTTAGCATCACTGCTGCCATGGTAACACAGTGTTCAGTAGTTTCTGTTGTTTGTTGGAATTTTCAAAATAAGAGCCAGTAGCTACAAGTCATTCATTTAAAGTTTACGACTAGACAAAGTAGGCATGAAGTAGCATGGGATGGAAGTGCCTGGGGAGTGTAAAGTTGTTTCTGTTTAAGTTTCTGAGTAAGTACGCTGGCTCACTGTCCACTTTGAGCAGCTGTGGGCTCATGTTGCTTTGTGTTTGTGTGTCTGCAGAGAAAGCCAGAGAATATCTGCACAAAACAGGCCGTTTCATCGTGATCGGAGGAATCATCTCACCCGTGCACGACTCCTACGGGAAACCTGTAAGTCACTGTGACGGGAAAAGAATCCCCTCTCGTGTGTTCTTTGAAGCAGCGTGTAATCAGAGTACAGCAGCGTGTGTTTCATGCGTGGAACACACTCAGCAGCATCCCGTGTGTTTCCTGCAGGAATTCACGCAGCTCTTGTCCTACTTTTGCTCTCCTGCAGAAAACCTTCATGAATAAAAGATGCTGCAGAAACGGTTTCATCAGGAATCTTTGCTGCGCAGCTCAGATGTGATTTTCAGCAGCTGATGGTTTATTATCGGAGGCTGTTCTCAGTATTATCACATTGTTACTGTGTAAAGGTCTCAGAGCTGATACAAACCGATGACCAACCTGACAGACTCACACATGACCTCTTCATATGGGCTCATAGTGGATGTGATGTCATCAGCAGTTGAGAGGTTAGAAACATTTAAAACGTGACGCTCGGACGTGCCTGTAAACACATCACGGTGTCACTGCAGCATCCGGATGTGACTGACAGCTGGATGTATCAGGACAGCTTCGGAACAGGACCAAACGGGTCACAGAGCGAGAAAACAACATCTGTGTATTGGCAGGATGAGCTGTAAAGAAGGACAGTTGTGTGCTCCTCTGCTGAAAACACATTTCTGTCCCTTCACTGACACGACCACGCACACCAACACACATGATGACACCTGACTGCAGGTTTATGTTTCCTGCTTTCAATTTGCTCCACTTTGCTGTTTGACTGATGAGACAAATCAGGTTTATTTGTGGCTCTAAATACTCCAGTACCCATGAGCCTCAGCTGCTGTTGTTATGGAGAAGGAACCAGTGACACAAAACTGACTCAGAATCACAGCACAGAGCGTGAAGCTCTGTGATTGGCTGTTTGTTAGTGAAATGCACCTTGGGAGTTGTAGTAAACATCCATCCTGAAGTTTTATGTCCACAGGCTTTCTGTAACTTTTATCCAAGAGGTTTTGTAACATGAATCACACTGACTCTATCTACATTCAAGTGTGTGTGTGTGTGTGTGTGTGTGTGTGTGTGTGTGTGTGAGTCGAGCTAGTGAATCTGAATCTGTCCTGAACTTTTGTTTTCATGTTGTCATGACGACCATGTGGCTGCTCAGTCTGCAGTAGTGTTGTGATCGATCAGCTCAGAGTTCTGTCACTCACGGATGGAGCGAGGAGTGATCACATGACAGTGTTCAGACTGTGACTGACTCTGTGTGTGTGTGTGTGTGTGTGTGTGTGCAGGGTTTAGTGCCGAGCAGGCATCGTCTCACCATGTGTCAGCTGGCTGTCCAGTCGTCTGATTGGATCAGGTGAGACAGTTTTCAGATCTCTTCCTGTCATGTTGAGGGGGAGGAACCTTCATGTTTGAACTCTGACACGTCTGCTGCTGCTGCTGTGAGCCAGCTTCTCTCTGTGTGTGCTTCGGTGCAGAGTCGACCCGTGGGAGTGTTACCAGGACACCTGGCAGACGACCTGCAGCGTGCTGGAGCATCACCGTGACCTAATGAAGGTCACAACATGTTTAACATTATTTTTCCCTCCGTTTCTGAGGAAATGTTTCTGATTATCTGATTTATTGTTGAGAGCTCAGTGACTGACCCTGAACCTTTTTATTGGATTCAACCACAAAGAGGGGCTCCGCTGCTTTCCAGTAACATCACAGACAAATGAAATACAAATTTCAAAAAATGATTTTGAAGGAAGTAAACAGGAGAAGAGGGTAAATACAAGCCACAAGAGAAATTTCAAGATGCATTTATTTTTTGTTTGCGTTTTGAAAAACTGACTGGATGGTTGTAAAGTAAACATTTTGGCTAAAGCACCGAGGGTCGTTGATTCATTTCCCTGTTGGTTGGATCCAGCAGATGGATCCTGTTTTAAAGTCACTGTAATGTTTAACAATATGCATAAATTAACCTGTGATACATGGGTAGATATTTTAAATACAGATAGATGTAAAGTCGTGGGTCGTTAGTGTTGTATTTGAACCTTTAACCAGGTTGATCTTAATTAACCACCGTTAAACCAGAGGCCTCAGCCTCACAGCATCATCCTCTGAAGCTGATAGCATCCGCAAAGCCTGTGAGCAGCAGTTACCATGGAAATCAAGATCATATTCCTGCATCCTGTCTGTCACTGAGAGTTTTGACAGCATGTCACACCTCAGTGAAGAAGACATAAAAAAAAAAAGATGTTTTGTTTCCTTAGAGAGTCACCGGATGCATTCTATCCAACGTCAACACACCATCAACAACTCCTGTGATTGGTCAGCCACAGAACCAGACTCCGCCCATCTACCAGAACCACAGCAACATGAATCACAAGCCCACAGCCAGTGAGTCACATTCCTTCATCTTCATCATTGACCCAGTTCTCGTGTTAAAGGAGCAGTTAGTGAGTTTTAACTTTATTCTGACACATCGACACAGTCACACGAAGGACAGGAAGCAAAAGGTTCTTGCTGACGGTGAAGACGATGAAGATGATGTTTGAGAAGTTTGTGCCTCACTGATGTACTGAATGTGATTTTTGCTGGAGGGTAACTAAGCATCTTCACTCTTCTCTCCTCAGTCAAACTGTGGGGGAAGGTCAGTGAGAGTTTGGGGAAGATTTGCTGTGTCCGCCCTCACATTGAGCGCTTCACCTTCGTCGGTAAGGAAAAAACACAAAAAAAGGTGGAGTAACAACCATCAGAGTTTTCTCTGCCAACGCTGCTGCTGTCGTCACACTGACCGTTTACATTGAACAGATCTCAGACATTATTTTCCTACATCAGCTCATGATGTCAGCTCTGGTGGGGGGAGCTCGAGGTCTGTGATTGACAGACACAGAAAGAAAATATGTGCTTTTATCCACTTTTCAGAGCTTTTCTTCACTTTCTATGAAGCAAAACAGTTAAAGGAAATATTAATTATATCAGAGCATTTTACTTTACGACATGTCTGAGACATGACGGACTTTAAAGACAAGCTACCACTGACAACTGCACATCAGTATATTAGTTAAAAGTTACATGAAAATGTAATGAATTGACTAACTGATTACATGTTCTTAAAATCAATTAACTGATTATAATTAAACATTGTGACGGACTGACTGTATATTGACTCACGTATCTGTTTGTTTCACTGTGTCAGATGAAAATGCAAACCTGGGGACTGCGATGAGATACGAGGAGATCGGTGAGTCGCCTCTTCCGTGTCTGGACCTTAACAGACTCTGTGTTGTGTCCTCTGGTTTCCTTCCTGCCGTGTCTGAACTCCTTCTGGTTTGTTTGTATCCAGTAAACATGTTGTTTACTGAGGACATGTCTCTTTCCTCCTGCCTGTTTGTTGTCTGTAGAGTTACGCATCTTGCTCCTGTGTGGCAGTGATCTCCTGGAGTCCTTCTGCATCCCTGGCCTGTGGAAGGACAGTGATGTAAGCACAATGTAACCCCGCCCCGCCCCACCCTGTAGTCCCGCCCCTTAGCTCTTTCCTTTGAACTCTATCGTAATAACAACGGGTCATTTGGATGTTGACAAGGAAACATCGGCAAAAAGAATCCTTCATATCCCAGCATGCAGCGCTATTCTTCTCTCACACTGCTAACAAAGCAAACTACCATGCTAATTCGAATGCTAGCTGTTAGCAACAGAACTCATGATTTGGGTCATATAGGCTCAGAGAACAAGACCAATACTGAGTCATTTTAGGTGAATTATTAAAGACACACCATACATATTTAAACAAACATGTGACAACTACCAGGTGAATGTCTGAACAAGATCAAAAATGCTCAAGTTTAACAGCTGATGGATAAACATCACTGGAGTGCTATACCTGCTAAATGCTAACCAACACTGACGCGCTTCGAAATACCTTTATTTACCCTGAAGTTAAAGACGACGGGGTTCTTTCACACATTAAGCCTTATAATAAGTATATTTACGATCACTGACTGAGTGAAGTGTTTTTCGAGAGAGTGACTTTTTAATCAAATTCAAATCAAAACACAGATATGTGTGACGTAACAATATTTGATTGTTCAGCAGGTTGTATGAGGTTTGAGCGGTTAACTGTAACATCAGGAAGAAACAGGAAAATTAATTTGTCAATCTTCACAGAACACTCTGCGCTGTTAACTTGGTGATGTGGTGACTTGGCTGACTCGTGAAGCTAGTTGACAAGCTAACTGCTAACATTCTACGTAGCAGGTAACATTCCTGTACCAACCAAGCAGCTCGCCAGCTAGCTTACTATCAGTTAGCTAACCGGGCTAGGAAGCTAACTTGCTTGTTTGCTAACAGGAAAATAATTTAAAAGCATTTAAGGAAACATATTGTTTCAATGGCATTTAGCCTTCTCTGTTCTCCAACACTCTCATTGTTCCCTGAAGTTGAACTGCACACAGATGCACCACAAAAATTAAATTCTCCTCAGCAAGCAAATCCACTTCATGTAGAGTCCATGAGTCGGATCGATGGCGTCGTAATGAGTCACAGCAGAGAGCCTGAAAGCCACATCTTTCACCTAAAATGCACCCTGAGGAGCGCCTGAAGCTCGTCTCTCTGTGGTTTCAGATGGAGGTGATTGTGGGGGATTTTGGGATCGTGGTGGTTCCTCGCGATGGAGCCGACACAGAGAGGATCATGAATCACTCCTCCATTCTCCGCAAGCACAAGGTGAGAGAAACACGTTGTTCACGTCTTCACACAGTATACACGAGAACTGTCCTCTGACTCGTCTGGTCTCTGTGTGCTGCTCTCAGGACAACATCATCGTGGTAAAAGATGCCACGAGCCACCCGATGTCCATCGTCAGCTCAACCAAGAGCAGGTGGGCTTCGACTCGTCATCTGTTGGTCTGTTGGAATGCATTAGAGCTGAGACTCAAACCAGTAATACATTTGTAGATTTGTTTCAAGATGAAAAAAGTCCAAAAACTAAATGAAAGAGCAGGTGCGACTTCTCACACCAGACCACAACAAAATTTATCAGCATGCATGCCTTTATATCTGGTTGCATTTAGAGAAAGAGAGTCTGAAAATTCATGGAAATCACATGTGTGTGTTCAGTACAGTGACGGTTCAGGTGACTGTCAGGATTTAATCCACTAAACAGAACAAAAACTGGACCCAAAATGCAGACAGATCAGCTAGCAAGTGTTTATTTACAAAGAGTGAGGTGCGAAATATATACAGTGAAGGTGACGAAGCATAACTACACCGAGCGGGGATGAAAGGGCAGAGATCCAGGGGAGGAAGAGGAGTCCAGGTGATGAGGAGAGAACAGACTGGGCTGGGCAGGGCAGTGCCTAGGGACAGTTTCTCTGATTCACATGTTGTATCTGTGGTTCAGTCACCAGTCCAGGATGGATGTTAAAGGACAGTGATGTAGAGTTTAGTTGTCTAAATATTGAATGTATAAAATGTCCCCCATCAGACTGGCCCTGCAGCACGGGGACGGACACGTTGTGGACTACCTGAGTCAGCCGGTCATCGATTACATCCTGCAGAGTCAGCTGTACATCAACGCCTCAGGATAGAGACTACAACAACAACGTGCCGCATGACAACAGGCCGGGGGAGGGGGGCGCGCCTACAACCATCATCATCTATATAAATATGCCTGCCCCCCACCCCCCACCCCAGAAAAAACAACAAACTAAAACTTCCTTCTGTCGTCTGTGTCAAACATTTACTCTTCTTTGAGCTGTTGCTTTCCAAGCGTGTCCCACCTTCTGTCTGTGTCATGTGACTTAACCATCGGGGGGGGGGGCATGTTGGTATGAGGTGGGGGTGTTGCAGAGGATGCATGGAGGTCATCCTTAAGGGCTGCAGAGGTGTCATTGGTGTATTTTTCTGCTACAGTGCTGACAGCAGTGTTTTCTCACTTTTCATTATACATATTTTGGAGTGCACAGTCAGCTCGGTGCACCAATGGCTGATGGGAAAAACTTTTGTATCAGGCTGGCATTTAAAAAGAAGACGACAGGGTTTTTGGCCTCATACAAGAACCATAATGTTGTAGCATGAATGAGTGCTTTGAAAAAATTTCAGATTCAAAGTGTAATTGTACCAAATCAACTCAAAGTAGTTCTTTAATATAATGAAACAAACAAAGAAGTGACGTCAAACGTGTCCTCTTGGATACAAAAGCCGTCTCTGTCACTGTTGCTACACATGTCAGACATCACGTTTAAGCACGTCACAGGTGAGAACTGCAGATTTAAATCCACAGTGATGCTCGACACACTCTTTCACATGGAAGTCATCAAACTCAGATCCTCACTCAGCGGATCTGACACTGAAATGACTGCTGCTGCTTGCAGATCTTGTTTCCTGTAGCTATCTAGCTAATTCAGCTAATATTAGCTCAAAGTGTGGATTGGAAACTCTTTCTCAAGCTCCATGCATGATATCATGCTAGCAGGTGAAGCTAGCAAGTCCCATGTAAAGAGTCATCATTCTCTCAGGGTGATGATCCATGTAGATCTAGATCACATAGATACATGATGATCTAGTCAGACATAATTAGGCTACAGCACAAAGGGACTAAAGAATGTAACCTCCGTTATATCACTGACACCGCTCCATTTAAAGGATTTGGTCCTCTCATATCAGATAGAACTTAAAACTCGCTGTGAAGCTCTCTGACTTTTTTGCTTCGTCCTGAAGCCTCATGATGCCGTTTGAACCGAGCGTTTGTCAGACCGAACCTGACGGATAAAAGTAAAATGCAGGAAGAGCTGGCTGCAGCGTGGACGTGTCGTGCAGACTGAAGATGTGGTCCACAGGTACAGCGGCCAGGATCTGAAATCTGGAAGGTGAACATGATAAAAGTGTTTTCTAAGAAAGACAGAGAAGTTTAGAACAAAGCTGGAACGTTCTCGTATGAGGCCACGTCTGATCGTCTCAGCTGCATTCGAGTCTTGCAACGAAAACATTGAGCTGCTGTCTGACCTCCATCTGTAGCTGTAGCTAAAACTGTACATAGTGACGCATCAATCATATTTCAGGTCAACAGTTTAACCTCCATGCCACATCAGAGCTAAAGGTATATTAACCTACAGGTAACCATGGCAACAGTGCAGCTGCTTCAGGCTCTGTTATCTGAGGTTACACAGACAGGGTGGGAGAGACAAGTGTCCAACTATGTGTCCCATCTGAGCGACCTCTCATGCAAATAACTGATTTGGGATGTGAGGATCTTGAAAATCATTCAGCACATTGATGATGATGATGATGATGATGATGATGATGATGAGAACTTTTCCACAGCATCCTCAGCAGCCGTGTTGTTGTGGAGAGTCGAAGGTCGTTTCTTCTTCTTGTGCTCCTGTTAGCTCTTCTTAGACTGCATGCTTCAACAGTTTGGTTCCGGCATGAATGTTTATCACTTGGTAGAATATGATCTGTTGTGAATGTGTTTACAAAAAAGGAAACAACACAAAAAGTAAATATAAATATAAACATTCATAGAACATACAGTGAGAATCTTTGCATTTTATATTC
>JAQFJB010000004.1:24938382-24951678 GCA_029874875.1 Naso minor | reverse complement strand
GGCTAGCACTTCCCATTGACTACCAGTGTTTGAGCTAAGCTAACTAGCGGTGGGTGAGCTCTGCCCGTCTCTTCCTTCTTACTGCACACAGTCCAAAGAATGGGATATATGTTCGTGTCTGGAACAAATTACAAAAAGAAAAAAAGTTGGTTTTTCCCTTTAAAGGGCATCAGAGTTGGAAAACATATTTTGGTGTATTTTAAAAATCTGCATAAACTGAAATTTAAAAGTGTTTATGTGTTGTAAAAAATACTCAGGGCTCCCTCTGTTTGTCTGACCAGTTAGATTACCTGCAACATTGGTTCGAAACATTTTATTTTTAAGCGGCATTTGCATAAAATATCTTGGGTCAGTTGTGGGCTCGCAGCAGCAAACTGACCTCATGTTATTTATCATGGAATGAAAAGTAAGTGGATCTGCTTCTTGTGCTGAACTCTGTTGTTGTACAGGTGTGATACGTGTGTGTAGCAGAAGGGTTGTGTCTCTGCGGGTGTCCGCAAACGTCACTTTATGAACCCTGGTTGGGTTGAATGTTAGTTTAGCTTCCTGAAGGTGCAGCATGACTGTGCCGATGACTCCATACACTCTCACTGAAGGTTCCTCTTCATGTTGTGAATCTGAAGTGTGACTCTCGGCGGAGTTTGTGTTTAGGCTTCACGGGCAGCTCTCAGCCTATCCTGAGTATTTTTAGTTTCTTCATACTCTTAAGTCCAGACAAAGAGCATGCTGGGAGAATGACAGGATCATAAACACATCCAGCAGTCAGTTGTCAGTTTACTGCTCTAAACACTGAGCTGACTCATTGATCATAATGTTCAGTATGCTGTGGAGACCAGTCATTATGATCAGTCGCTGTGATAATTGTATTTGGCGACGTGATGGAGACTTGAGTTTAGTGATGCGGGCAGGCGGCGCGGACTCTCTGGACGTGTTTGACGTGTTTGTCCCTCTGCAGTGATCGAGGATCTGGCGGCACCGATCTTTATTCTGATGCATTAATGGAAGCCAATGAGCCCGAAGGGAGTTTGTGGGGGAGGACAGGAGGGTGAGGAGGGGGGAGGAGGGAGCCGAAGATTTGTTTGAGGATATTTATAACTCAGGAAATGAGGCCGCTCACTTCCTCTGCTCTGCACGAGGCTTTTATTGTCACGGAGGATCTGATCGGTGAACAGCTGAAGGGTTCGAGCAGTTTGATCAGGATCAGCTGAGTTATGTGACCATCAGGTCATGTGACCATCCCACTCTGTCTGAGTGTGAGTGTTTGCCTTCCATCAGATCAGACATGACTCATCACTGACTGTCCACTGTACATCATGTCAGTGTTTGACCTGAAGGAGGCGCTCTGATGTTCCACAGCACCTGCACTGATCAGTCTGCCTTCAGGTGTCCAAATTTTTGATTCTCTCGTCTTAAATCAGGACTTCTGTATGCCTTATTTTTCTTCCTCCTGTCTCTCTGCATCGTCTTCCTCATTCTGTTCGTCCTCCCTCTCCTCCACATGAACATGAACCAGAACCACAGTCTGGCTTCCTGTTTCCCCTCTGAGCCCAGTGTGACCAAACACCGTCCTCTGGGGTCTTTAGCTGAGCTGCTGTGAGGTGGATCACAGGTTCTGATCTCGATTGTTTTGTGTCTCTCAGGGATTTTTCAGTAAACGTCTCAAAGGCTCCATCAAGAGGACAAAGAGTCAGACCAAACTGGACAGGAACACCAGCTTCAGACTGCCCTCGCTGCGGCCCGCCGAGGCTGACAGGTAACTGCTTCATCCTTTTCAAAACCCTCAGTTCATGTGCAGGCTGCGTGAACCTTGGACGAGACGATCTCATTGGTTTGTGGAGACAGTCACTGTTTGATCGGACAGATTTGAACCCAGTCAGTTCTGCTGTGGAGCAGCTGCTGTTGACAGGAGATCAGATCAAACAGTGTGAGGCATCACTGAAACATCACGGCTTGTTGATCTCAATTTAATTTTTTTTTTTTTTAATGTGTTTGATTTTTGGATCCTCACCTGCTCATCAGTCAGTAAAACTGTGAGTGAAAATTATGTAGTTTTTGAGGTGAGAGGTCAGCTGAAGTCTGAGGAAACTTGCTCTTTATACCAACTCATCGGGCTTCTTCTTTCACTATCTGCTCCTGCTCACGTGTTCATGTGAGTCAGAGTCAGATGTTCTGTGGGAAAAATGAAAAAGCTGCACATGGAGGCTCTTTTGTACAAGATCCCCTCTGTAAAAATAGTGTCATGATTTGTTACAGTATTGAAATTTATTACAATTTAAATATTTTCTTTTTCAAAATAGTTGAAATTGTTTTCGATCCAAACCAGCTTCAGTCTTAAAGCAAAGTTTTGCAGAAAAATTCAGTTTTTGGAAAGTTCAGATTTCATGGAGTCCGTCTGCATGTCTGTGTTCGCTGTGCAGTGTCACAGTTTTTGTTCATGTTATGACACTGAGCAGCAGCGTCGCCGCTCTGATATTAAGCTTAATTTCCTGTTCTGGTTCTGTTTCCTCTGTTTCTGGACACTCTCCTCCAGTAATCAAGCTCGATGTCTGTCTGTCCTTCTCTCTTCCCTCTGTGTGTGTCTCTCTCTCTGTCTGTCTGTCTCTCTGTCTCTCTGTCTGTCTGTCTGTTTTAAGGGGGTTGTTGGTTTCTCGTCCTCCCTCCATTAAGCTGCCCAGCCTTCCCAGCACTGACTGGAGGTGGTTTTACTGGAAGGATGGCTCTCGTCTCTCTCTGCTGTTGCTCAGTTTTCTCTCTGCAGACATTTTTTGTTTTCTACATTTAAAGTACAAAAATGTGGAAAACCTGACAGTCTGAGAAAAGGCCTGGAAAACAGTAAGTCCCCACTTAGGTTTTGAATGACAGGCACCTAAAATGACTTCTTCCTGATATTAAGAAGTTTTTACACAGCCGATTAATGGAAGAATTCCTAATTGACATTTTGATATCAGTTCACTGTCAGAGTGGAACACTGAGACAGAATTCAAAACGTCATCTGACTCCTTGAAACCAAAAAAAAACCCCATAAACTACGATGAGAACTACATTTGAACTGCTGCTGCTGTCGCCCCAAATTGTAGAAGAAGGAAGAAATTAAATCATAGTTGAGTTTAACATGTTCCATGTGTGTGTCTGGGGTGCATTTAGCCTAGCTTAGCACAATGACTGAAAGCAGGGGGGAACTGTTAGCATATCTCCATCCAACGAGGAGAAAATCAGCTTAAAATGACTCGTCTGACTTTGACCATATCTAGTAACCACAAGCTAATGATTAACTGTCACATCAATGCACAGAGAGCAGGACAAACAGCGAGTCACAATGCTGGTCATGTTTTGACATGTGAACAATATTTTGGACATCAAAGTGGCAGCAGAGTCATCCTGAGTGATTGAACACAGCGAGCCAGCTGTCACTGCCTCTGTTCACATGTGGAGAGTCCACTGATGCAGCTTTACAGTCGACAGAATGTCATCCAGCTGGACAGGAGGATAATGCTTCACACACACACACACACACACACACAGAATCTCTCTCACTCAGTCAGCTCTGAGCTCTCACTCCTGATGGACGGCTCATCTTCTGTCCTCCGGAGGGCTCGAATAGCTCAGCTCTCCAAAACTCTGATGTTCAGGTAGGGCTCTGTGTGTGTGTGTGTGTGGGTGTGTGTGTGTGGGCTCTCTGCTCTAGGCTTGGATTGTTATTTGATATTATCAAATTTTGCAGTATTTGCTGCCATTTGCGATGTTTTTAACAATATTGATTATCGAACAGCTGTTATGTATCTGTGGGCTTTTATTTTGAAGACGCTGCCATGGCGGCAGACGCAGCTTGTGTTCCTATTCAACGAGGTGAAAAGGTTATTACATGTCAATTGACATGATGTTGGCATGCATGCGGCGCTCTTATAAACAGACATGGAGGACTAAGTTTGGAAGAGGGATGGCAGTTCACCAAATTTGGCAAATTTCGGGTTTAAAGTAGAATATGGCGAGACCCCTCCCCAAACAATAATTTCGTATATCATGATATTGAATTTTGGATATCGCCAAAGCCTTTCTGACTTGATATGGCGGTTATGCTGTGACAGAGGCATTGGTGCGTTTGGTTCCTGTCAGCTCACGTGTGTTTGGGACGAGTTGTTGCTCTGGTGGACAAACTCGTCTCCTCTGGCTCCAGATGTTGAACCAGCTGCAGAGGTTTTCTTCCTCTCAGACACTCGAGCATCAGTGAGGATTGATGTCCTGTTGGTGTGCAGCGCTGCCTGCTCGTGTTGGATGTCAGAGACGCAAAGCAGGAGAAACACTCTCTGCAGGATGTGGACAGGTCTGTGTGTGTGTGTGTGTGTGTGGTCAGAGCTCAGTAAGTGCTTCCTCTTCCTCCTCTTCCTCTAAAGCAGAGTGGATCAGGTTTCCACCGTGCTGTAGGAGACCAGCCCTTCCTGAAACTCTGCATCTGCTGACACTTTTCTGCTCTGTCTGTTCGTCCGCAGAGTTCTGAGAATATTTTCTGAAAACACACACACACACACACACACACATAAACTGTGTCACACCGATGGAGCATTGCTCACATGATTAGACATGTTTGTACAAATCAAAATTCCAAATCAAAAACCCTTCATGTTGTAAAAGTACTGCAGTATTGTAAGCTTCATGTAATAAGTACTGTAGTGTTGTTAGTAGGGGTGGGAATCGTAACTCACAATACGACGTGTGAAATGTGTCCCATGATGAAGATAATATGACGACACATCAGGATGTCTGTCTGACTGAAGAAAATCAAATGCAGACATTACAATCCCTGAACTTTTCATTATCGTGTTCACAACTTTTTCTTTGGACAGTTTATTTCCATTCCGTTCAAATACTGAACTTGACAAATAAGTACCTGATATTTGTACTTTAATACTGGACTTGAGTAAATGTACTTAGTTACTGTTCACCACTGGATCACACTGATAATTTACAGCCGTCATTGAAACGAGCCTGATGGTGACACATCATCAGTGTTGATCTCAACTCACTAATCCAGGTTTATGTAACTCAGCAGGAGGATTACACACTTTCTCTCTCTCACACACACACACACACACACACACACACACACACACACACACACACACACACACACACACTCCTAAGGAGCTGAAGCTCAGTATTCTGTGTTTGCAACAATCAACGATCAGCCTCAAGCCCGTGAAAAAGTATTTATTTTTGTAAAATACCATAAAGTAAAAAATTCTTTACTTTGTAAAACACAAAAATATTTTTTCAGCCAACAGCAATCCTGAATTTCTACCTCAGCAGATGACAAAGGATTTACATTCAGGAGAACGTTTTAAAATGAACTGTTCACAAACAGGTTTCCACTATATTATTGTATTTATTGATTTGTGCACAGTCATGCTTCAGCTTTTTACTCTGTGTGTTGACATGACGCGTGAGGTGAGAGCTCATAAGAAGCTCTCTGGTTGGACAGAGTATTTTTTTATTTAAAGTGGTTTAAATATTAACTGTAGCCAGAGACAGTTTAAGAGCCTGATGTGGATGGAAAATGTGCATGCTGTCTGTCAGCTGATTTCTTCTTTTTGAACGGCTTTATTCTGAAAGATTTCTTCTTCTGCTGCTGATAAAGCTGCAGCTGTTTGTCGACCTCCTCTCATTAACCTCTGACAGCTCCGTCTGTCCCCACCCCCCTAAGACTGGTCTGTAGTTAAACACCTGCTTTGCTCCTCGCTGCGTCACGCTCTGCTGCCTAGCGCCTGCTGTCCCGGCAGTGGTTGTTACTATGGAAACGCTCCCAGAGGCCCAATGCTACTGGGCATCCCAGGACTTTGTTTACTGCCTGCTGGAGTACAGAAAGCTTCATAAAGGAGACACTCTACTCGCAGGTATTCACGGTGAACGGAGCTCCTGCTGTCTGCTGCGGGGTCGAGGTGGGAGCACGGTGGGAGGACGGTGGGAGCAGGGGGAGTCGAGGAGGAGGGATGCTCTGGGGAACTCCCCTCACCTGGCTCTGTGGTTGTTTTTCGTAGGTATTACTGCTCTCCTGCTCGGCGGCTGACAGCAGGCGGCTGTTGTGATGCATTCGAACAGTCAGAGGAAGTTTGAGTCTCGTGGTTTTGTCTTGTTATTTAAAAACGTCTTGTGCTCAGTGGCGCCCCCTGGCCATGAAGCTTCATCAATAAAGACAAGCAAAAATTAAGAAAAAGTCAAACCAACCTGCTTTTCTTCCAGATCTCGTGGCCTTCCCAAGCTGAAGGAGTCAAGCTCCCATGAGTCTTTGCTGAGCCCGGGCAGTGCGGTGGAGGCTCTGGACCTGAGCATGGAGGAGGACGTGTTCGTCAAGCCGCTGCACAGCAGTATTCTGGGACAAGAGTTCTGCTTCGAGGTGAGTCATCATTTATCCCTCAACTTACAGCAAAATGTTGGAAAAAACAATCGCATGATTAATCACATGGGCACACAGAAGGGAAGCAGCCAATCAGATGCAAGGATTTTTAAACATATCCTAAATTGTTTCAGCTGTGCCATTTCTGTCACCTTGTTTGCTTCCTGTGTTTCATTAATTTAATCATTTGAATGAAGCAGCAGCTCAGATCTCATGCTGTCCTCTCTCTCTCCTGTCAGGTGACGTACTCGGGCGGAAGCAAGTGTTTCAGCTGCACTTCGGCGTCAGAGAGAGACAAGTGGATGGAAAACCTGAGAAGGACGATTCAGCCCAACAAGGTGACACAGACTAACTGACAGTGGAGTGTTTTCTCCTCAGCATTTTTTCTGCCAGTTTCACAGGTGTGTCTGTGCTGCTCAGGAGTTTCACTCAGATGAGGGAGTGCCGAGGCAGCTGTTGGTGTTTTAGTGGAAACTGAAGTTTAGTCACTTCAGACAGAAATGATTTGATCTGTCAGAACGAACTATTCTTAAGTTATTTGTTAAAACAGCTGATTTCTGATCATCATTGTGACGCCTGAAGGCAGCAGGAGACACGTGCTGAGAAACTGCAGTCAGGATGTCATGACATCACACGTGACCATCCACTGTGTTAACCTTCACACATGAAATGCACCTCACACACACACACCACACGCACCAGGCTGCTCAGGAAGAACTCAGTGTTCTGTTGGTTCATGCAGGAGATGCTGGACTCTTCATCCATCCTGTGCATCACTGCCTGCTTCTTTTCTTAAAAATAACTAAAAACTGATTTCCGAAAGTGCTTTGAATATTTTAACAGAGAGTGTGTGTCTTTCCAGGACAACTGTCGGCGGGCGGAGAACCTGCTGCGGCTGTGGATCATCGAAGCCAAAGATCTGCCTCCTAAGAAGAAATATTTCTGTGAGCTGTGTCTGGACGATGTCCTTTACGCCCGAACAACCAGCAAGACTCGCCATGACAGCCTGTTCTGGGGCGAGTACTTTGACTTCTCCAGCCTGCCCCCCATGCACAGCATCACTGTGCACATCTACCGCGACATGGACAAGAAGAAGAAGAAGGACAAGAACAACTACGTGGGCCTGGTCAACATCCCCGTGTCGGGCGTCACGGGCCGCCAGTTTGTGGAGAAGTGGTACCCTGTGAGCACGCCCACCACCAGCAAGGTCAAAGGAGGCGGGCCGTCGATTCGCATCAAGTCCCGCTTCCAGACCATCTCCATCCTGCCCATGGAGCAGTACAAAGAGTTCGCCGAGTTCGTCACCAACAACTACACCATGCTGTGTTCGGTGCTGGAGCCTGTCATCAGCGTCAAGAACAAGGAGGAGATGGCCTGCGCTCTCGTCCACATCCTGCAGAGCACCGGCAGGGCGAAGGTCAGATCCCCGATGAACTCATATTTTAACAAATATTTAAATCAAGGGTGAGATAATAAAAAGTCCGGCCAGCTCAACAGAGACGGACATGAATTCCAGATATCTCTCAGATTATTCATCAAACCAAAGAAACCGTTTTGTCGATGACTTCATTGAGTGTTCATGAAAGAAAGAAAAAAAAAAAACAGTTTTAATTAAAACATGCAGGTGCTACAAGCAAATTCCTTTCTGCCCGTTTGTCTTCTATGTTGTCTCCTATGATGTCGTCCATAACAGGGTTAACCCCGCCCCCTCTCTTTTCCCAGGACTTCAACAGTGAAACTCGGAACATTTACGTGATTTGAGAAAAAGTCAATTTATTGTGTTCGACTAAAACTGGACTTTTAAAATGCATGTAAACATGTTAGTCCGACTGAAATCGTAATAAGTCGAGTTTCTCAAAGTCAGACTAACACACCTAGATAATGCTGTTGGGAACTGATTTACTGTTGCATGTTCACACCTTAATTGACCCCTAACAGTTCTCATCATCCTTCACATGATCGATAGTTCCTGCAGTGTCTTTGACCCGGAACTCGAACAGCATGAATTTGTAGAAGAAAGCTGGGAAGAAAACAAGAACACCATATTAGCACAAGGGGCAGCGAAGCGTACAACGCTGTGAAGTTGTCCATGTTTCCAATGTTGGACAAAGAATCGGCTTGCCACTTTCTAACTTGTTTGTAGCTTGTTCCACCAGAAGAAGGTCCAATAGTAACCAGCTGAACGGGGTATATCGCCCCCTACTGTAGCACAGTTGGAATTGATTGTCCCTCAGTGCTTGTACACTGGGACAACGACAGCAGTGCAGTCAAATGACCCAATGGTGCTTTAACCGAAGCTCAACTTCACTGTGCATGTAAACGTACTGAGTGACTCTCAGCAGCTCTGAAACATGAATCCAGGCTGAACTTTGTCACGTGAGAGCCTGGTCACGTATGTCCACACACTCATCATCGTCTTCCTCCTCTTAGGACTTCCTGACAGACCTGGTGATGTCAGAGGTGGACCGCTGTGCCGACCACGATGTCCTGATCTTCAGGGAGAACACGCTGGCCACCAAAGCCATCGAGGAATATCTGAAGCTGGTGGGCCAGAAATACCTGCACGACGCGCTTGGTGAGGCTCCGCTCATTCACACCTCTTGACCTTCACATCAGTTTTTTGACTCAGTTTTTCTGAACAGATAAACGTAAGAAAAAAAAAAGAGCTGCAAGTTCAGTTCCTTAATGATTTGCATGTAATCTGTAATCTGTCAGGCAGAAGCTAAGAGCTTCATTTTCTGCTCGAGGAGCTTCATGTGGAAAATGTAGGTTTTTGAAGTTATATCAGATATGGATTTCTCAGAACTAGCAACAATTACCTTTAAAGCAGATGCAGTGTAATACCTGACGACAGTGAAACCTGGCGGCTGTGTTAACGGTGTGTCAGCAGCATCACATCAGCACAGAAAGTTTTTACAGACTCCTGAATGCTAAAATTAGACATCATGCCTTTAGTCTGCTGCAGTGTTTTCATCATCATCATCATCATCATCCAAGTGATTCTGCTCCAGTTGCATGTTCTCAAACATCAGTGGTGCATAAAAAGACCCAAAATAGTTCAGAAACGGAGCCAAATGTGACAGAAGCAGAGCTGTCAGACCCATGAGACCTGCTGTCATTACAAACCGTAAACATCAGCCGTGTGCCGTCTGAACTTTCAAACTATTTTTAGTTTTCCAACAAAAAACCTTCCAAGTCGAGTTCAGACACAAACATTTCACTCTCGGTAACATATTTATAGTTATATATCTGGGAGGAGATAGTGACTCCAGAGAAAATGGCTTCCTGTGGTGTGTTCGCTGACTCAAGTCCTCACTTTTTATTACTCATGTTCAGCTGCTGCAGCGTTTTCAGCTGAAACTCAACAACCACGATGATTCATGATTCATGTCGCTTCACTGCGTCGTTCGTTAACAGTGATCACTGAGGATCACCAATATGACTTACAACTGTTTGATGATTTATTCGTTCTGCTCTCAACAGTTTGTTAAAATCACACAGGCGTGTTTAAATACAGTTATTTTACAGGTAAACAGAATCATCTTAACTCAAGGCCATCTTCAGTTTATTTTTCCTGAGCTTTCAACCACGTCTGCCTACTTCAAATGCAGATGGAATTTTTTCTGAGTTTTTTCTTGGAGTTCAGTTGTAAAAGCTGCTCTGACATCATCTCCAATCACTGTTGCAGAAGCTGAAACAAATCGACCTTGAGTTTTTATTTTAAGGCCCAAACATGAAGTCAGCAGAAGTAAAGTCAGTCAGCCTTTTGAGAGTCATGAAGGGCTGTAGACCAGGAGCCTCAGTCCAGTTTCTGTAGCCTGAGGTGGTTTGGTGCACTCCCTGGACATGACGCCAGTATGTCAAAGAGTCTTACCCCCGATGCAACCATTGATGCTGTGTGCTGGGCGGGAAGGTATCAGGTACCATTTTATAGCCTAATGGGAAATATGTTGTGAGACCTCTGCAGATTGTCTGTGGTATTGTGAAAAATCATCATTAATGTCTTCAGACAAGAAAAGATTTGTAGAGCAGAGACGAGCCGACACGTCTCATCACCTTTAAATCCACGTTCTGTCTGTGCATCACCTCACTGCAGCAACGATCACTCATTTAAAACTACTCAACTATCAATGAATCGTCTTACTGATGATCAATCAGTTTGGAAAACAAACATGAGAAAGACAAAATATTTACGATGTGGCTTCAATTCATCAACTCGATTGTTACTTGATGTGGAGAAATGACGCTTATTCATTTGTGTGTGTGTGTGTGTGTGTGTGGGTGGGTGTGGGTGGGTGTGGGTGTGTGTGGGTGTGTGTGTGTCTGTGTGTGTGTGTGTGTGTCTGTGTGTGTGTCTGTGTGTGTGTGTGTGTTTGTGTTTGTGTGTGTGTCTCTCTGTCTGTCTGACTGTGTGTGTGTGTTTGTGTTTGTGTCTGTGTGTGTGTGTCTGTCTGTCTGTGTGTGTGTCTGTCTGTGTGTGTGTGTCTGTGTGTCTGTGTTTGTGTTTGTGTGTGTGTCTCTCTGTCTGTCTGACTGTGTGTGTGTGTGTGTTTGTATTCATTCCATTTGTATAAATGCAAACATGCGTGTGTTTGATGTGGATTCAAACCCAGAACCTTCTTGCCATGAGGAGACAGTGCTAACCACTGAGCCACAGCGCTGGGGAAGCAGTGCAGTCTCAACCAGGCTTTGCTTCCTCTTGTGCGATGACACGACTGTTCATGCTGAAACGAGCAGCACAGGGTTCAAACCCTGAGTGACCTGAGCAGAGCCTGGCTGGAGTTTGTTCGCTCTTACCTTTGAAACGTGCGGCACATATTTTCATACGAAGGACAGAACTTTGTACTGCACGCTGGTGATTCAGCTGTGTTAATACTTCATATGTAACTGAGTCACTGCACAGTCATTAATGCATAACAACAATAAAATAACTTTTTTGTGCTGTCTCTGAGCATCTGTCCCTCATTTACATATTCTGTCCAACAGGTATACTGTACAAGGGCAACGGTGAGAACATTTTCATCTCCCAGCAGCCCCCTGTCATCAGCAGTATCATGGGTAAGCACATATTCACCTTTTTTTGGTAGGAAAAGTGCACTTGTTTCTTTGAAAAGAAAATGATCACCATCAGATGGGACAACACGAGCTCACGCTCAAACATGGCGAGATTTAAAACGTTATGCATCATTTCATCAAATCTGATGGCACTCGCCTCAGCGCGCAGGCACTGCTCTGTGCTTCAGACACATTTTGTCCTGTCCCCTCATCTTTTGCTTCACTTGTTGGGCGTAACACCTTTAAAAGTTCATGCCGGACAGAAATGTGCCTGGAGGGACCTGAACCACGCGCCCTCGTACTCGTACGTGTCAGCGACGTCAGCCTGATATTGGCACATCAGCCCGCACTAACCAGCTCAGCTAACGTGTCTTCTCACTCAGCCTTGGGTCAGACACTACCAAACAAAAAAAACTGGTATTTTTTTAATCCTCAAGTCAACGTTAACCCAGAAACTGACCTTTTCTTGTCAGACGGTGTGATGAAGACATCATTCCAAAGCGAAGATGATGAATGCATCAATGGCACATGTATTCAGTCTTCTTAACACCTTTCATCAAGGCCACTTTTCGACCTAACGAGTCACTGGCGCTGCAGTGAAGTTGGTAAAAGTCTCTACATTGCCTTCTAATGCTGACGTCTGGGCGACATGTTGCTATGTAGCAAACGCTGTCCGTGCTGCATGTTGACGTTGTAACTGTGTGTATCGGGCCGACGTCAGTGAGACGTGTGTGTGCTCTCTGGGTTGCAGCGGCAGACGTTGCACCTTCTGTCAGTGCTCCGCTGCCTGACAAAGTCATACAGAGTGAGCTCCTACCTGATGTGTGAAAGCAGAACCAAACTGCCGCAGTCAGCTGTTACGTGTTTTTAACATCATTTCTTAGGAAACGGTCGTCGGCGCAGCATCTCCTGTCCCAGCTGTAACGGGCAAGCGGAGGGCAACAAGCTGCTGGCGCCTCTGGCTCTGGCCTGTGGAGCAGACGGCAGCATCTTCGTTGGAGACTTTAACTACATCAGGAGGATCTTCCCCTCTGGAAATGTCACCAGTGTCATGGAGCTGAGGTAAGAGGGGACGACACAGAGAACACAGCTGCTGCAACAGCCCCATAGATCTGAACCTGATCCAGGAAGCAGAAAAGAAGTGAGAAAAAAAGCTCCCAGAGAACCACAGTCCAGGTTTATCAAAAGTCCCTCTGTGCAGGTTTGTCTGCCGCACTGAGCAAACACATGACCTGACACATTTGTGAACCTCTGATTAGAGAGTCAGTGCTTTTTTAATGAAAACCAAGCATTCAAATAATCCCTGTGCCTCAGCGTTTCAGCTGATCTTTTCTTCAGGTAATCAGCTGTTCAACTCTTGAAAGACTCCTAAGCGTGCTTAAAGAACAGAGAAGGAACAGAAGGGTCGGCGCTTCGATGCTTTATCACTGCAGTAAATACCAGAGAGAGATACCAGAGCACTCTCAGTTTACATCTGAAGATTCGAACAAATGTGCCACCAAAAAATTATTTATCGTAAAACGTTTTTGAAGAAAATACACAAATACTGATGTGGTGGGAATCAAAATAGACTAAATAATAATAATTAAAATAAAAACCTTGTCAACCATCTGAATTTTTTTTCTACTGACTTCTGTGAAGCCTGATTTTCTTCATCAGTCTGTCCACTAACTCTTGTTCCGTCTTTGTCTTCTTTGCTGCGTCTGCACTGTCCTAAAGAAACAAAGATTTCAGACATAGGTAAGAGTGACTAACCCTTTCCATCCTGGAACTTTCTTTTCTTTTCACTGTCAGTCAAAGACTCTGCACATTTCCTCTCTTCTGAGCAGCAAACAGTGGATTTGCACGTCACA
>JAQFJB010000004.1:24781485-24794140 GCA_029874875.1 Naso minor | reverse complement strand
CTGCTGAGGAGTCTCACTGGATGTGAAGCCACAGATCAAACAGTCAACGTTTTCCTCTTTTTGTCTTCAAGTGTTTTTAGTTTTGATTCTTGATGATGGGAAAAATATTTAATGTTTCTGTAAAATATAATAAAGTAGTGTAGTAGTGTATGTGTGTAATACTCTGTTCCAACTGAAAACTTCACTTAAGTAAAAGTGTTAAAGTATTCTCAGACACTCACAGTTTGCAGACCATTTCCTGCCTCAGCTCGGACCTGCCGTAGTTACTGTAGCAGCGTGCACACAGTTTTCCTGCTCACCTTCAGTCTGACCTCTAGGAAAAACAGTTCAGATCAGTTTGCTGACTGTTAACTTGAATTATGACTGATGAAAATGCACTGTTAATGTCTATTTCAGTTTATTTTTCCCTATTTTTATTTTTTATTTTAGGTTTTTAGAGTTGTCCATTTTTTTGTTTTGTTGTCTTTGTGTACATCTTTTGATGCAACTTTCTTGTCAACAGGTTTTTGGTTAAACTGTTATCAGATCATAATGAGACAGAGGATCATCCTGATGCACACGTGTTGACTGCTGTGACTTTGAAGATAAACAACGATAAAACAAATATATTTAGATTGATTATAAATATTTTCGTATTCTATTAAAAAGTTTTCTTGCCGAGTTCCTGCAGATGAGTCATGACCGTTGAGGTCGTCAGCATCAAGTCTCAACCTGAACTGAACTCACACCAATTTTCACTCACTCGACTCCCATTAGCGAGTCTGATTTAAGGTGGAAATGACATACAGCAGCATTAACACATCATCATAAGGAAATTATACAGACACACAGAACTCAGTTTAAATGTTCACTTGAACTCACCTGCTGATGAGAATGCAGAGACAAGCAGCAGGTGAGAGAAGCACTCAGATCCTCAGTAAAAGTACTCTGTTACAATTAAGTCTTGCATTCATCAAAATATCTGTTAAATACCAAAAGTAAAATTACTCAGAATGCAAAAATGGCCCATTTTACAATAAAGAAATTCACCTTTATATTAAAAATGCTTTTATGGATCATTTGAGCACCAAAAACTGTGGGATTCCTCTGTGGCTACAAATGCAGGCAAATCAATCGATGAGTCACAGTATAAAGTGCAGTGCAGGTCACATATTCTCTAGAGGTCAGGAATCTCAGTTTTCACTCAGTTTAACTTCCTGTTTCATGTCTCGAGAACAGGACACTGACCTGCACATTACGTATGACAGAGCACCATAACCAGGCTGCAGTGTCACATACGGCACCTTTAAACGAAAAACAGTGAAGCTCATTTTAATCATCTTATATCATGCTGGTAGTTTAATCTATAATGATACTTTTTATATAATCAGTTGAAAAAGTTTTGTATAAATAATACAAATGTGTAAGAATTCTTAAAATAGTGAGAAATGCCGTCTCATTAAGCTTAAGCCCAAAGTGATGCTTTCACAATGTTTGTTTAGTCCAACCAACAGTCCAAAGCCCCACATGATGACAAACACATTCACATCATTTAAAGGAAAAATCTGCACGAGAGAAGCTGCAACCAGGAAATGATTCTGCAGAGAGGAAATCATTTCAACTGTACTTGTATTAACTGTTAGGCAGTAAATAACAAACAAACAAAAATTATATTTTATAATCTCTTCAAATATTTGTTAAAATCCTAGCTGAAAAGTAACTCAAGCTATCAGATAAATACAGTGTCATGGTTATTTAAAAAGAGTTTTGGCCAGTTTTGGTTTTAGTCCTCAATTGAGGGCCTGGATTGATTTACTGCATAATAACTGTGTCAGTAAAGTTGTTGTGAATGGTACTTACACTGCGCCCTCTGAAGTACACGCTGGGGTCGGCAAGGCTGTCCCCTGTTCGTCATTTTGTTTATCCTTGCAATGGAGCCTCTTGCTTGTGCTATTAAACTGAATCCCTCTATCGACGGCATGCTTGTTCCTGGCAGTGGAGGGAGAGAAGCCAAAGTGTCACTGGACATGGATGATTTGACTGTTTTATGTTCCCTTAATAGATCTGTTTTTCATAGTCTCAGATGGTGTGATCTCTTTGCTTAAGCTTCTAGAGCCAAAATGAACAGGGCCAAGAGCGAGATTTTGTATTTAAATTGGAGGGAGAGTAAATTAGATTTTGGTCTGGTGGAAAAAAATGACAGAATCAAATTGCTAGGAATTGAGATTGGGAAGGAGATGGAAACTGTCAACTGGGAATATAGACTACCCAGAATTAAAGGGAAACTACTAAGCTGGGAAGAAAGGGATCTTACCATCACAGGGAAGGTCCTGATCCTGAAAGCAGAGGTCCTGTCCTCCCTCACCTTTCTTGCTGCCACCTTGCCAGTCCCCAGCTCCTTTCTCACTGCCTTGAGAAGAATAATGTTCCAATTTATATGGGGTTCCCAACAGGAATTGTTAAAGAGAGATATTATGTACCGGCCCCTTAATAAAGGTGGAAAGGCAGTTCTTGATGTTGGCACCAAGCTAGCTAGATGCCTTATTTCTTTGTCCTATTGTAAATGCTGTGTTAAATGTGGATAGTACCAGTCTATGGTGTAAATTTGCAAGATTCTGGGTAGGCCACATGATTTCAATTGCTATGGGTAGAAGGATCCCTCTCGACATGCCTCATGCAGAGACAAGGCCTACCTTGTATAAAAAGGCCTTCACTCTTTTTAAATCTGCACATTCGGACAAGTCTCAATTAGGATGCATTAACAGACAAATTGTTGAGGGGAGGCCTTCCACCCAATCCACAAGTCTTGTCTCAGTGGGGACTCTGGTTGAATCCCAATGTACTCAGGTCTGGAAAAATGTGAACTTCATGTTCCTTTTCAATTATCACAAAGATCTGGCCTGGAAGGCAGTTCATGGCTGCCTCCAGACTAGGGCCCTCCTGTATAGAGGGAGATGCTCCAGGAGCTCAACATGTCCCAGATTAAACTGTCATGCTGAAGAATCTGTAGTCCATCTCCTTTGGGCCTGTCCCTTTGCACACAGGGTGTGGGGAATTGTTAACCCGTGGCAAACGGCTCTGTACAGAAATCCTGTTGATAATGATATATTGTATGGTGAAACCGACCCAAAAGAAATTGGAAAAGACATAAGTTGGTGGACTGTGATTAATTGTTTTAAAGATGGTATGTGGAAATGAAGAAATCTGTGGATTTTTAGAAATGTGTACAAATCTCCAGAATCTGTTGTGAAGGTTGGCCTTACTCTAGTCAAAGATTATTTACGTAGAGACAAAAAGAAAAACAGCAGTGTTGAATTGATTGTTGATTGTTTCTGTTTGATGTCATTTAATAGTCTAAGAAAACTCCATGCAGATTGTTTTTTCTCTGTTTCTACCTCCTGATGTATCCAGGGTAGTGACCCTGTTATTAGGGAGGGAGAAAAGGGAAAGAAGGAGAGGAGAAAAAAAAGATGTATTTAACACCTACCTGTTTCTTTTTTTCTTTCTTTCCTTGCACTTACCTGTACAATGAATAATTTCCGTTATAAACTTGGTTGATCTACCTACCTACCTGTGTAATGTCTACCTGCCTAATACTTATCCTTGATATATTTGCCATTGCACTTACCCGTAAACATCTTGTCTTGTCCCTCATTGTAGCAAGGATGCATTTCAGGATTGGCATCCTTCCCATGAAAGAAAAAAAAGGAATGTGTTTTTTAAAGGCCAGTCATAAGACTTAAACAGATATTTTGTAATTGTATTTTAGGATGTATTTTGAATTGTACTTTCTTGTATTGTACCCTTTAGAAAAATATTAATAAAGTGTCTAAAAACTGAAGAAAAATGGATGTGTTTGGATTCAAGAGGAGCTTTTGGCAGAAATGAAACGTATAATATTCATAAACATGTTTTAAATAGTTGTGTTTTTGTTGCATCAGAATCAGTGTTTTTTATCTGCAGGGGGAGCGACTTCTCTTTCATGTTGCACTGCCATGTTTCTACAGGAGCCCAGAAAGGACAAACCAAACACAGGCTTTAGAGAGGGCCTCTCTTGTTTTTAACAAGTGTCGTAGCCACCATTCCTCCCACCTGCTTTGAAGTGGAGGCTGAGTGGAGGGATATTCAGCTGGTTGCAATCTGCAGCCTTACCACTAGATGCCACTAAATCCTACAAACTGGACTGTTCCGTCCTTAAAGTGCTTTTAGTTCCTGTCTGACTCTTGAATTAGCAAGAATTCGAGGTATCTGTCAGTACCTGATGTGAGTCCCGCATCGATGTAAGCCACACATGTGTGAAAATGTCCACCATCTTGGACAGCTAGCTACGGCCACACCACTTGGACAAACCACATGTCATGATCTGAGTTTGGTGGTTTTAATCAGATTTAATGTTTTGAAACTACATCAGAACTGAATGGAAATGCAAACTATTTTGTTGGTGCTGCGTTGTAAAGCTTGCACTAGCTTAGACAGCAAGAAAGCTTATGCTAGCTGGCTAACACGGTTGCCTGTGCTAACATCATTGCTTGCTTGGATATGGCTAATGTGAGCTCTGGCTTTGTGGCATGTTCTAACCATTTTAATGACTCTGGTGCTAGTGACGACCCGCGATATAAATTCAACTTGTTGTCGCTAATGTTAGCTAGCATAATGTTAGCTGCAAACATCTACCTCAGCTAGTTAACTGACAAATAAATTACACGTCAACTGTTAATGTTCAGTTTACAACAAACCATGTCTTTACTGCTAACTCAACTTGTAGTCCTAACATAAAGTTGGGAACAGCAGAAAATTAATTAATAACATTTAAGATTAGAATTTAATAACCACATGTCCCAATCTGAGCTTCATGTTGCAATCTGAATTTGAAAGTCTACATCAGGCTAATATTTTAAAAAACTTCATCATAATTGAATGGAAATGCAAACTATTTTCCCTATGCTGCACAAAGCTCATGCTAGCCTAGCCAGCAAGGACGCTAGTGCTAGCCAGTTAAGAGGGCTGCTCAAGCTACAGTCATTGCTTGCTTGGATAAGGCTAGCCCTGGCTTTATGGCTAGTGGTATCCAGAGTCGTTTAAGAGTCATTTAAATGGCTCTGGCCCTAGCAATGGCCTGTGTTATACCCCGCTGCATTTATGTGACAGCTTTAGTTACAAGTTACTCTAGTTTACTTTAAAGGTAGAGTCAGTTACTTTTTCTGAAAAATAAAACATAGATTTATTCAAAATTAATCTGGCAAATCATCACTTTTGGGCCTGCACTGTATACATGTAGGTGGTGACTGTGTCTGCAGAGTACCGCTCTCTGCCTGTATTTTGATGTCTGGGTTTATGCTGCATTCCATTGCACTCGGAATATACATAAAGAGCCAAAAGTAAATTGGAATTCCTAGTTGGAAATTCAGGCAAGATTTACCAAGCCCAAGTTTGCAAAAAAGCATACCTGATGCCACACCTTACATTATTTGAGTGTTAAATCATAACAGTTCTGTCTTTTCACTTGTGTGGCTGTATACCTCTCAACTGAGCATGCCCCGTGCACGTTTCCAGAATTTAGAGTTGTTGTACATTACTTGTATTAGAAAAGATGGTAAAATAGTTAACACTTTTTCTCTGTATTACTGGCACTGTGGTTATTCATGTAGGTCCTCATAACATGTATGTTGTACTCAATAGAAACGCAACTTTGCTGCGGGCATCCATGTTTCCTTGAGCATATGCACTGGAATGCATTTAGGACGTAAGCCGGGAATACAAACTTGGAACCACTGACCTCCGGCTTGCAGTGAAATTGGTATTAGTGAAATGAGCATTAGTCGGATGTTTCTGGGTGGGGAGTAGGTGTGTTCCCTCCAGCCAATGGCAGTGCACAGGTGAGGTTGGGAGTGGATAAAACACAGTGACAGGATGTCATTCAGACCGGAGAAAATTCAGCATGCAGACGTAGTGGTGAAGAAAAGGAAATATAGCCCTAGTGAGGTGAGACATCTAGCGGATAAAGCTCATTCCAAAACAAGGGTGAATCTCGTTTTGACTTTCAGCTGCTTTCGAGCACTGAAGGAGAGGCTGGGGACAAAGGGTGACGAGGAGTTGGCTTGCTTTCTGTTGGACAGGAAGGTGCCAAACACTGGCGGTTAGCTTGTGCTAGCTTGCACGCTTGCTGTAGCTTGCTGTGTGGGTACAAGCGGTATAAAAAAACGTTACGATACTTCTGGTGGTGTTGAGCTGAGAGGAAGGGCCCAGTTTGGATGTTGTGTTTATGAGCTTCAACAAACAATGCTGCTGACTCTGAATTTAAGATTTTTACACAGAAAACATATAAGCTAAAGACTTTACGAAATATATTTCATTATAAATGTGTTGCTGTAAACTGTAAACAAAAGATAGTAAAGTTTTGTTGTGTTCGGCCATGTTGGATAGAAGTTTAGATCTCAGTCTGCATCTGCTCTGATTGTGTCTGTTGTTGTCTGTAATGAACACTGAGACCTCCAGAGGGCGCCAAAAGAACTGTAATCTGTTCTCTTTTGTTACATGCTGGTTATAAGTGTGTGTGCGTGTGTTTTAGTACAGTGTTACTTTCTGTGTAATGTAACAGAGTTGGTTTGGTGCTCCTGCTGTTTACCATGAACGCCCCTCATCTGCAGTGTGTCCCCTCCCAACCCCCCAAAACCAGCCGGCCCACACCGACCGACATCAAACACTCCTTTGATTCAGGATGGCCTTTATGTGTGCGTGTGCGTGTGCATGTGTTTGTGTGTGGAGGGGGTGTTTCAAGGCGTTTCCATGCCATAGAAGTAAAGACCTTTTTCCCCTCATTATTTATTCTGGTGTAAAAATCTGACGTGGATTCCGGCTGTAAAGCTTCAGTGGAGGCAAATTTGAGATTTACATGTCAAACTGAGCAAACTGCAGATGGAAATTAGATTACAGCGCTGCTGTTGATGCCTGAGATGATAAAAAAAATTCCCAGAGGGGCAAATAAACTCAGTGTTTAGTCCCTGCAGGAATAATTAGGATTTTTTCAGCCAAGAAAAGTTGAATTTTATATCAATTAATTATTTTTATGATGATTAGATGATTTTCTGGAAAACTCTGAGACTCTAGAAAAGTAAAAAATACTCTTAAGTGCATGAAACATCTTTATAAACTCCACCAATTCTCAAACTATGAGATCCTTCGTAAAATACAAACTGAACACTGAGCTGAAATTTTTGTGGTAACTGGATCATCTGGAGATAAAGTTGAAACAGTTTTTTAAAAAGTCTTTTTCTCATTTTTCAGAATAAAAGCTGTCACTATTGTCAGACTCAGTGTGGTACAGATGGACTGAAGAGTCTGTGTGTGTGTGTGTGTTTCCAGCTGACCTTTCCACTCATGAATTTTCAGCCACATTTAACTTGTTTTCATAATTGAAAGTAGTGTGTGTGATCTGTGTGTGTGAGTGTGTGTGTGGGTCGGATGTGAAAGTGGTTTCACGTCTGTAAATGTAGAAACTGCATGTGAGCGTGAAGCTGCAGACAAAGACAGAGCTGCTTTTGTTCTTCCATGACAGAAAAGGCCTCTGCAGCTCCTGAAATGGCGGCTGCAGAAACAAGCTGAGCGGGAGGACAGAAAGCCTGGAGTGGAGCTGCAGCTCAGCACGGATCTGGATCCTGATCTGGTTTCAGGTTTTTCTCTTTGAAACAAACTCAGTGATCATCCTGACTGATGCTGAGATTCAGTTTTAAACATGTGGAAGATAAATTCAGCCTGAGCAGAAAGTTTGATGATCTCACTGTTGAATGACACAGTGATGATAGAGAACATGCCAGTGCGCTAAAGCTGTGAATTCATACACACACACATACACCAAAACTGAATAATGCTCTTTCAAAGCTAAAACACATTTGATTCTTTTGTTATAATTACAATTGGATCAACTTGTTATCTGTCTACAAATTCATTTTCACTATTCACTTTCACTCTCTGGATTCTTACATTTTTCTTTAAAATTATCATTGGGTAGACTGAAAAAACAAAACAAATTTATTGAATCTTAACTATTTCTTTAGGTCATCCGCTGCTCAGACTCTTAAGTTTCAGCTTTACTTTGATCATTGCTCAACTGATGTCTTCTGTGAGATTACATTAAATAAACTTTCTGATGTTAGTGAGCGCATCGTCTGTTTCAGCTGATTTCACCAACATCCCCACTCTCCCGTTAAAATCACGCTAAGAGTTTAAATAAAGAGAAACTGCATAAACTTTGCAAAATGGCAAAAATGATTCATGACAGAGGATGCCTCTTAAAAATTTACAAATACAATAAACAGGAAATACTAGCATTTCCCTCTGCCACCAGACTCTTTTAAAAAAATGCACAATTTTGTAAGTTTTTATTTTAGGATAAACTTTTAAAGATACTTTTCTGGGCTTTTGTGCCTTTATATACAGGACAGCAAACAGGGCAGAGAGAGGGGGACTGACATGCAGCAAAGGACCACAGGGGGAATCGAACCCAGGTTGGCTTGCGCGAGGACATCGCCTCTGTATGTGGGGTGGCTGCTCTACCAACTGAGCCACCAGGCACCCCTACTTTAGGACAAACTTTTCCTAACCATTTGGACCTTTTAATAAATTCTGCAAATGTAAATTCTGTAGATTTTAACAGATTTGTGTCAAAAATGTATCTGTTTTTTCTCAGTGTGTTGGCTGCTGTTTGTCTGTTTGTTAAGAAGAGCAACATTCAGTCTTTACAAATGGACGGACGTGGCTGCAAACAGAGCGATCACAAGCGGTCGTTTGGGGAAACATTGTAAGGTGTGAACACAAACACACACACACACACACAGAGCTGACCACTTGTAATGGAATCCCTCAGGACAGATGCTAATACCAGGTATAAACAGCTTGTCAATGATTAACATTATACGTTGTTTGTTCAGTCTGTACGTCCTTTTCATCTTCATCACCGTGAAGTTAACCAGCAGAGAAAAGGCTAGCTGTTTCCCCTTGTTTCCAGTCTCTATGCTAAGCTAAGCTAACTGGCTTAGTGAACGAACAGAGTGCAGGAATAAAGCCGGAGCTGGTGATCACTGTGCAGGTTCTAACTGATGTCAGAACTGAAGTGCAGTGAAGCAATGTTTACTCTCAGCCTCTGCTTTTATGTGCAGAGTCCAGCAGGTCAAACTTAATCAGAATATTCTCTCTGAAACTGTTTCATATAAAAAGTAAAAAAAAAGGCTTGAGGAGGTAAAACAAGTAAAATATATAAAAGAACCCATGAACCAAACAGCTGATCATGGCCTCAAACAGGAAGTGAGCGACACACTGAAAACATGGACCCTGTTTAGGTTTCTGTTCCTCTCCTACATCATGCCATATGTTTTTATGTAAAGGGAAACTGTGTCAAATAAACTCTAAGTGAGACCCTCAGGACATTTTCGGTTTAGATGTTTTACATTTGGAATTAATTTGAAATTTTGTCCATCACATATTTGGGATCTTAACTTTCAAGATTGAAAAACATAGAAAAACCTGGAATTGCTGCATTGCCCCTGTTTCCCTCCACAAACCAGTCAACTGTCAGTTTCTATGGCAGCCATTTTGGATATAAAACGTCGTCGTTTCATCAGTAAGCATGTCGCCAGAAACTTGTTTTGTGAGGTCACAGCCAATGTTTGACCTTCACGTCATCATGACTTCATCCTTGAGTCGATGTTGATGTTTGTTCCTGTGAAATTCCCTCAAGGTGTCCACCAGAATGTCACGTACGTATGTGTGGACGGACGCACAGACAAACTGAACACATAATAAAAAAAAGTCCAACATGAGACAGAGTGTGAGCCGCACAGACACATTTGACCTGAAGAAATAATTTGACCAGTGTCACACACTGTTTGTAGAAACTGCATACTATACTAACAGTATATCTGGCCCAAAGGTAGTATGCTGTATGTAAACACAAGAAAAATCTGACAGTATGCCACAAGGCAATGCTCTGCACCGTCACAACTAACACCGGTCGAGCTTTTGCTGTTGAAGTTTAATAGAGAAATAAATAAATGATTAAATTAATAAATATCTTGCTACAGCTGCTGGTTTGTGCTGCCAAAATGCATTCTGGGTAACCTGCCTGTACACTGCAGTGTGAACAGACGGCATACTATTTCTTCATTTAGTTTATATAGGACAAGCAGTATGCAGTATGAAGTAGATGATTGTGAAAACAGCCACAGTTTGTTTGCCGAACATGCCGACTAAGTTTTACCGTCCTTTGAGGGAGTACAGTTGATTTTCAGAGGGGAACATTTAGAGGCTGTGGTGGTAAAATAAAATGTTCTATAAGGTCTCAGTCAGCTTTAAATGTACTTTGCACTTTGCTTTGTGCAACAGACAGAAGGCAGTGATTGGTCAGACGTGTGGAGGTGTGAATGTCTCTGCTCTGTTTTCATTCTTCACACAACTTTTTCTGCCTCTTTTCATGTGCTCAAGCGACTTCAACACCATGAAAATGAGCTCTAATATTTTCATATTTAAATCTTTTGAATTTCATTTAATGCGTTTCCCTCTTATCACTCCACCCTTGAGTGTGACGTCCAGGACTTCATGTTTATCTGCAGCTCCACGCGGTCAGACTAACAGAGCTGCAGTCAGTCTGACCTCATGTGAACTGTGTCAAAACAGGTTTCTAAAGACTTTTGAAACTCCTGCAGAGCTGTGTTATCTGCTGTCAATGGCAAACACAGTTTCTGTTTTGCTTTGAAAGTAAAAAACCTGTGTTCTTCATCTGGTGAAAGTACTCTAGTCCTTTACTGAAGTTAGATTACTGTGTTAAAAGCAAAAATACTACCTTAAAGAGCTGCGGTGTTCTGCAGTAAACTGGTGTGATCAGTAAGGTCAAGGGAAATATGTTTCAGAAAGTGTCTGTTACAGTCAGAGAAAAACATCATATGTACTACATTAAACCATTGTTGCTGTTAGGGAAAAACCTTGTATCTCCAGTTTTGGGAATTTCCCTGCTTTCAAGTTTGACAAAGAAAGAAAGACAAATGAAAGGTAGAACAGAAAGACAATGAGAGGAGAGGAAGCAGACGCAGTGTAGAAACAAAGAAAATATTCAACACTTGAAGTTGAATAAAAAAACTGAATCTAATTTATTTAAACTACAAGTATCGCGTAACTGAAGTGGAAGCAAAAACAAAACATTTCATGTAGAAATTTGGTGGAGGAAAAATGGAAAGTCTCTCAAAATGGAAATTAAATGCAAAGTACCATAAAACTGTGGTGTATTATCCAGTATGGACGGTAAAGAGGAAGGTTTTAAAGTATTCAGCAGCTGTTTCAGCCAATGACTGAGGCTCCGACTAACATGAAGAGACATGATAATCCATCTGTAACTGTCAGCTTTTCCTCACAGAGACAAAAACACACACACGCCCTCCTTCATAATAGCCAGTAAGTCTGTGCTTCTAAAAATAAAGGACTCGCCCTCTGAGGCTCTGGGGAAGCACAGTCACTCCCTGCTGGAGACTTTTTGGTGGCTGGAGGTTTGAGACGTTTCCCCTCAGACCATACATGGAGTCCTGACTGCAGGAGGAGGAGGAGGAGGAGGAGGAGGAGATGAAGGGTTAGGAGTCCTGAGAAAAACACAACAATCGCACAACTTCTGTATGCCCATCTGTCTGTCTGTTTGAACCTTAAAATACATCAGATCTGAAATGACTTGAGATTTTTTATGAATAATTTTGTTTTTCAGATTTTAAGTTAAGATGTTGAACATGTGACCGCAGTGTGGCCGGAGACGTCTGGTGAACATCATCTTCCTCCATCTCACGTCTGTGAGCTCTCAACTGTTCGCTCTAATGGAGGCAGAAAAGGCCCCAAAACAATCAGATTCCAGGTCCTTATTTCTCCTCTTACCAACAAATCCCATGTTCAGACTCAAACTGTCTGCTAACAAGAACTGTTTGTGTTTCACATCCTGCGTCCTCTGTGTCACAAGGGCATCAGGGAGGCATCGACTAGATGGAGGGAAGCTGATGAAAAACGGGGAAAAAAGGTTTAATTATTACCATCATGTGTATTATTACAAAACAGAATTAACAACAACATATAGAAATCTTGTGTGCTGTCTTTTTTACAAATAGTCCATCAAAAGCTCATCGATTACATCATTAGCTGTCAGTGCACCTGCTTCAAAGCTCCACAACTTTAGCGAGCAAGGTAGCTACTAGCATGTAGTTAGCCAGTGCTAGCTCAAAAACATGGAGATGTTTAAAGAGGAAAAGACGGGGTGTCCAGTGGCTCAGGTGGTAGAGCAGGCGCCCAAAATATAGAGGCTGTGTCCTCACTGCAGCGACCACTGGTTCGATTCCCCTTGTGCCCCTTTGCTGTATGTCACCCCGCCTTGTTTCCTGTCTACTCTTCAGCTGTGCTGTCCAAGACACAAAGGCACAAAAAGCCCCCAAAAAACATCTTAAAAAAAGAAGGAAAAGACCCGAAGAGTGGAGTAGCAGCCCAGTTGACAAAAACTCAAAAACAAAACTCTCAAATATGAGGAGGCAAACATGAAGTATGGATTCATGTGGTTTTTCTGGACATTTGCTCTTGTGTTGTTAATCATGTTTAAACTGTTTATATCTGAGTAAAAATAAAATTTAGAAGGGAGCTGTAAAAATTTTAGCATTTGTTC
>JAQFJB010000004.1:24596294-24611962 GCA_029874875.1 Naso minor | reverse complement strand
CATCAACACCTCATTTATGACAGTGTCTGTCTGTACAGGTGCCCTGTGGGCTTTATGATGCTGCATTCAACAGAACTTGGAAATTGGATAAATGAGCACTGAATTGTTAAAAGTGAATGATTTAGTAAAGCAAAGAGCATTTTACTAATGTTTTCAATCCTGTGAGGACATTGCGGGGCGATGAGACGTTCCGCTGGCCGTATTCGTGTGGCTTAAAGGACCAAACCAGCAGAGGTGCACTGTCAGGACAGGCATACTTGGAAATATTTTTTTTTAAATGGGAAAAGGTACGGTGGTCGAGATGGGCCAAACACACTTCAAATTGAGACAACAAATGCGATTAGACAAAACACACACAAACTGAGGAAACATCTTAATCAAGCTCCCGCTTGTTTAAAATGAATCAAAGTCACGTACATTTTAGCTCCTTTTTCCAAGATCACAGCCAACTTCTAAACCACGGATGTATTAAAAAACAAGCAAGTGTCCGTCACTTTTATTTGTCAATGGAAACACTTCTGCTGTGTTTGCTGTTTTTGTAGCACTTTTCTTAAATACTACACGAGTTATTAAATTGATGCTGTGCATATGTTGTCACATTGATCAAGATGTTTTCTCAGTTTGCATGTTTTGCGTTTTGTCTATTTGCATTTTTTGTCTTAATTTGAAGTGCGTTTGGCCCTTCTCGGCCACCGTAAAGAGGGGCCTCAGATGGCTACCAATCTGTATGACAGCTTTCCTTTTGCTAGTTTGGACAGATCACCTGAAAACAACACTTATGATTAGTGTCGTTTGTAAAATCAAACACATTTAGGCAATGAAAAGCATGTCTCAAATAGGAGTTAATATTATCTTAGTTAGTCCTCTAACGTTTGCAAACTTTTACATGATATTAGACACAGTTTAGAGAAATAGGTAGGCTAGGTGCTAGCTAACTAGCCTGCTAGCTCACTGAGTCTAACCAAACATTTTTGTAGTTAACCAGCAATTTGTTAACAACTGAGTTGACGTCCATGCATGAAATTAAAATTCTTAATATAATTACAGTTATAGACCCAGTAAAGGAGAATGTGTGACAAGGTAATGTTCAAAATTGTGTTTGCATACTGTAGACGTCTTGACGGAGTCAGCCAGGTGATGTTTGATGTGTGATAGTTTATGATTACTTTTCGAGCCGGTTGTGTCAACACTGGATGCTTATTTTAGAACAGACCTTTATTGCCATCCAGTTCTACTATTTCAAACATGGATGTAAACGATTCAGGTTCCAAACCTTAAAGAAACATTTACATTACTGAGGACACATGCAGGTCAGAACTACAACCCAACCTGATGCTCAACTTAATGAAGCTCATAACTTCCTGTTTTAAGAAAATGACTCATGATCAACATCCATCAAACGTTTTGTGTCTGTGAGATGTTCACATTAATGGGAAGATTTCCAGGATTTTCTCCATCAGAACACCTGGAGGTTCGTTGTTTCTCTGCTGTGACTGAAGAACAAAGGTCGTCTGTGCTTGTAGTCGTTTTGGCGTCATGTTTGGTTTAGTTTCAGTTAACTGAGAATTTAACACAAAGCAGCTCTGCTCCATCACATGCATTTCATCTTTTATTGTAGATGATGTTCTTCAGGACAAAGAGGCTCTCACAGTTTTCCTGTCAGACTTATTCACAGTTTTATTCGTCCTAATTAATGACAGAGAGGAAGCAGCTGAAACAGAAGATCAGAGTTGAATTTCAGTAAAATAAAACTCATAAATCCTCCTTTCCTGTATATTTTTCCTACATATTTCATAAAGTCGTACATGAAGTCATCCATGATGATGATGACGATTATCAGCGGAGGAACTAAAATATTTAGCTTATCAATGAAGGAAATGTGTTCAGTTCTATGATTCTAACACCGACTGCCACCTTAAAATCTGGCTTTGGCCTTTAAAACACTTCACGTGCTGCGGCTTTTCTGCATTTTGTGTTTTTAAGGTGTGCGTGCGTGTGCGCGCGGTGGGGGCGTGGTGGTGGGGAGCGTTGCATCCCCTCACGTGACCAGCCTGTCTGTCCTCTCCTCAGTCCGGATTTCTTTGTTGTGGTTGCTGCCGCTGCTCTCTTTACGCACCGCGTCTCCGCTCTGCCGGAACCTTGCAGCGCTTCATTACCGCGCGGAAAAATCCCGCCGGAGCGCCGCGAAAAGCAGACTGACTGGTGAGCAGGACGTGGGGGATAATCACGCCACGGAGGGCGGACGTCCGACAGATAGAAGCTGTTATTGATAAATCTGCCCCCAAAAGACGCGGGGCTTCGGTGCAGAGGAAGGACGGATGGCGAGAATGCTGCCGCTGCTGCCTCCCTGGACGAACCGGACCGCCTCCAAGGCTTCCTGAGCGCAAAATCGAGTGAGAATCTCTGTGCACATTCCACCATCTTCATCACAGACTTCTGCGCTCCCTCTGCTTCTTTCTCTTCAGCCGCCGGTGCTTTTCTCTCAACGGGACTCGGCGTGAGACAGCCGGGCTGATTTCTTCAGCGTCTCCGCCTGCCTCACCGGGGGTTGCGCTCAGTTGTTTGCACGCCTCCCCACCTGAATCGACAGTCGAGTGAATTGTCTGCCGGTGTCTGTAGCTTGGATCATCATCATCTTCATCATCATCATGGTGTCAGGCCCTGGGAGGTGTCCCGGGCGTCCCGGCGGGGTTGTCCGGTACCTGACGTCCGCCTGCCTGCTGTCGCTGCTGCTCCACCTGCCGCAGGCTCGGGCGTCGTATTACCCACAGAGCGGAGAGTGCAAAGGCAAAGGGAAGGACTGCACAGGTAAGAAACCCGCCGCCGCCGCCGCTGCTGCTGCGTGGCTGTGCGTGCTCTGCTGTGGCGGTGCGTCTGCTGTGGGTGCGCGCACCATGAATCAAGAATCACTTTCATATGAGAGAAAATCTGACAAACCAGCATGCGGTGTGACGCTGCGCGAGAGATCAGTGTTGGGGTCGACGTTTCACTGTGAGGTGTTTTCTTCTTCCTGTCACAGAATATCGCAGAAAAATCCTCCCGTCGCGGCTCGCAGCGTCTCTGTGGAGCTCAGAGCTCAAACTGACCTTTGCATCTCATCAGGTGTCACATGAGTCTAATTATAGCGGCTTTTATGTGCATCAGATGTCTCGTGTCCTCTTCAGACTGTTTGTGCTCAAAGGTTTCCATCAGACGGAGGCATGACGGGACTGACGTGAATGTTCCTGCATGTTGCTGAAAAATCAATAATTTGGCCAAAACATGCAGATCAGGAGGCATTCTGCTCTCCTGTGGTATCAATAATTTCTCCTGCCGGGAGTTTCTTGTCGTACTGCTGCTGTGGCTGGATGTGTGTTTCCGGCACACAGTCCTCATTGTGTTCATAGAGGTTCCTCGGACTGGACGATGCTCAGAGCTTCTTTGAGAATTAGTCCCGTTTTTTGACCATTTTGGTAAAAGATGATTACAGATTTGAAGTTTTTTTCATTCTGTACAAATACCAAAAGTTAGACAGTTTCCATCCTCATCTGAGAGAAAACTGATGCCGTTTTTTGCACATTGTAACTTTTTAAACTTCAGTGTCTTGCAGCATGTTGAATCAAACACATTTCATTACAAATAATGTCCCTCCATAACAACAAGTAACAGAACAAAGACAGGAGGAAAGTAACTTACAGTAAGGCCCGACAGATCCGTTGGTTTCAGCCCATATTTCCCTATTGCAGATATTTCAGTATCAGCATTTATGTTCCCCGATATATGCAACTGTACTAAAACAGTTTTTCAATGTCAGAAAAAATGCTTGGATTTGTGATTTAAAATGGTGTAATTACATAGTTTGTCCAGAAGAGGGTGGTCCCTTATTTAATAACTAATGAGTGAAGTGTTAACTGTTCAGCGCAGTGATGCTTGGAATGAAGATATCCTGCCTCCATTACATACCTTTGTCACAAGTATTTGATAAATACATTCAGTCAATATAATATATTTATGTAGTGTCAGCTTATATGTTGGATATCTGAATTTCCTTGCTCCCGAATATCGGCATCGGCCCCAAAGACCCTTGTTTGTAGTTTTCACTCTGGACTCTAGAGAGATATGATAAACATTTTTGATTATTTTAGTGACAAAACTAGAAATCGGTTTTGGTGTAAAATGGTGAAGGCTGTACTGTAGAGCTTAGCTGGTTAAACCCGTCCTGATCGTGTGAGCTCAACATTTCTGTTCTGCCCTGCGATCAGTCTGGTTAGGATCCGTGTTCGGAGGTTTGAGCAAGCACCGAGATTTGTGCGGGCCAATCGGTGTGTCCTGAGGAGGGTCTTCTGGCAGCTGTGGGCGTGGTTTTAGGTGTGCTGAATGATGGTGCTGCTGTAGCATCAGTTCTATCAGAGCTGGAGAGAATTTTTACTCATTGAAACAAGAGCAAAGAACAACACTGAAAGCTTCTCTTGATAGAAAAGATGTTTTTGCTCTTCTCCTGTCTGACCTCAGTAAGAGTTTTAAGCTCTTTTGGTCATATGGTTTGTCCATCCAATTGGTCAAAGTCAGCCTATTTTTTTTTAAGCGCCTGCCCTTTTCCAGACAGTTTCCAGTGGAGCCTTTTTAGATGCCTCTGTGCAACAGAGCATCTGGCCTGACAGGTTCATAAAGGGCAACACACATGGTAACACTGAGCAATAAACAACCAACCAGGCAGCAAAATATGCCCCAAAAGAATTGTAGTTGGTAGTTGGACGGTGCTGGTGGCTCTGCATTGATCCTGTTTTACAATCAGTATATCAGTGCTTGCAGGGTTGATCAATAATCAATTAGCCAAACAGTGAGCAGGGCTGCAGCCAGACAAAGATGCACAGAGATAATAAAAATTCTGTTTAAAAAAACACATAGGGCTGGGTATTGGCAAGGACTTCACGATACGATTACATCATGATACATATTTCGATATGTTGCAAAATTCCACAGAGTTCACTGAAAATGTCCAAAAAAAGGGCCGTTAAACAAGTTGCTGTGTACGACCTGCATAGTCTAAATACATCACATTATTTTTATAATTCAGCAGACAAATTGACTCAAACAATTAATTCAGAATTTACTTTCCTGTTTATTTGAACAGCACTGGCAAATTACGGAACACGCTGTAGCTGCCATGACATCAAAATGAGAACTAAAACTTGCGTGCACTCTCGCACTTAAAGTGGACATGCTGAAGTTGGAAACATGAAAGTAAAGGGCGTAAGTGTTCTCTGGTGTCACTGAACTTCAGGGTTGGTAATTGGCCATGACGTCACAATACGGATCACAATACATGAGTCATGATACGATACAGATATCATGGAAATGAATATCGTTGGGATATTCTGCTGTATCGATTCTCTAGCAGAGTCCTACTAACACGTGTGTGTGTGTGTGTGTGTGTGTGTGCAGAACTCTGTATTAGCGTAGCATCTCTGCAGGAATGCGTCACCTGATGCAACCATCACAACCTGCTTTCTGTCACTGTCAGACTTGTGAAGTATTGACATGCGACACTGCCAAACACCTCGGGATTACAGTCAACGCGGTTCACATTATGTTTGCATCCTGCATTAATGTCTAAATTCATAAATTCATTATAGTGTTGTGCTGTTCTTCATCTTTAATGTTTATTAAATATTCAAAAGCTTAAAACAGCGGTCATGTAAATGAGTGTTAGCTGTCACTCGGAGTGTCTGGAATAACCCGCCTCAGTCATGTTTTATTCATGAACCTCTGAATCACCTTCTCGGTACTGCTGCACTTTGTTTGCATTGAGAAATGGAGCATTTTCCTCACAGATGAGCAGCTGCGATCCTGATCTCTGCTCCCCGACACACTGAATCATTCTGCAAATATTCAGTGGAGGTAAAGGAAAATGTTCCGAGTCACTAACCACACCAAACACCTCGATTTTTTTCCCTCCATGCATAACAAGCAGCTTGTTGCTCAGCACTGAGTCTTGATACCAGATAATTGACTGCACTGCTTTCAGATGTGTTGTCGCTCACAAAACAGGAGAAAGGAGGTTTTTACAGTCGCAGGAGAAACTGAACAAAATGGTGGCTCTTTGTTGGAGGCAGCCGGCTGCTGTTCGGGGTTTGAAGGGACAAAACGGCCCCAGAGAAGCATCAAGCATTTAAAGCACACTATTATTCACTGCTGTTATGACTGCACTGTAAAACGCAGAGAGTGGAGCGGATGGTTGGAGCGTTTCTGACTTCAGCTGTGAATTCCTGAAAGGATGATGGAGTTTGTGTTCAGCACATGCTGTCCACTCTTTTGGTTTGTAAAATTTAGGAAAAAGACGATGAAGATGATGTGCTGACACAGCTGACTTTAGTGTCAACAAATGCATTGTGCACACCAAACCTACGGTGTGTTTGTCCATCGCTCAGCACAGTCTGACTTCCTGTTAGTGGCGATGAGAAGACTTTTTGTCCCCTCACTGTCAGGTGTTATGATAATTAAGTGGTAACATCTAATACAGGAATTAGGGTAATTGTGATAATACCTACATCTACTTGAATCAAGGGATGGGACACTTGTCATTTTTATCGGTAATCGCGATAAAAACACTCACAATAACTTAATCCTGGTGGATTTCAATTAATCGCATAATCGTCATAATCATGAATTGCCGTGTCTGCTATGAATAACCTGATGTAATCCTCACTGTGCCAGTGAAGAGTGAATAGTCCACATCACAGTGCAAGTCGGACTTTATAGAGCAGCAGAGTAAAATTACTCATACAGTATTTTTTTAATTTATCCTTTGTTTATGCAGGAATACCTTATAATTTATCATAGCCTCATTAATAATTATTTTATTTTCTTAATGATTCGATGAAGGTTGTAAGGTAAAGTGGTTATGGTATATTTTATTCACTGCCGTTCATGTTGACACGGTGTAGAAACACTATAGGATGTGAAAGTTACTAGCTATAGGTAATTCACCCTTCTAAAGAGAACGTCTGCGTTTATTTGGTCAAAAATCGATGAGCGAGAGAGAGAGAGGAGCCGGGAGCCGTGGAGACCAAAGTTATTACGCCTGGAAAAATAGTTCCTTCCAGCTGCTGCCTTCCTAGCTGGAATATTAACGCGAAGGATTTTGACACAGACGTTCTTTTAAACTAACGTTGTCACACATTTTCAGCCACTTTCTGTAACGTTTACTGAATATGGACAAAATGTAAACAAACACCATATCTCATAGGTGAAAGCTATTTTGGGAAAATGGGCGGGGTTTATGTGACCTGTGTGGCGGATGTTGACGTAAGACGTGACATGTAGGAACACTGGGATGCTCTGTGAAGCTGTTTTGGTTTGTGTGGACCGACTTGCTGCTTTAGGAAAACTCAGAACCGTGTGCAGTGTTGTGGGGTTTTTTTGAATGTTGCCTCAGTCATCCTGGTTAAACTGTGTAAAGGTCTCATCACTTCATGGTCTCCTGTATCTGCTGTGTTTTCGCTCAGATCCACCTGCTGTGTGACGCTGCATGTACAATGTGCAGTTTGTAGCAGACTGAACAAAGGTAGTGACTCTCTGCATCTCTGGATGTAATTTAGTGTGTGAGTCAGTGCAAATATCAGAGCAGCTGAAAGCACGGTATATATATCTCTACTCTCTCTCACACACACGCACACACACACGCACACACACATGCACACACACACAGAATACTGCTGACTGTAGTTTTTATCAAACAGTCAGGAGGAAATAGTGCATTTGTGGAGACTGTTTTCAGCAGCAGATTAATCCACATTTGTACCTCCTGTGAGTGTTTGTGGCAGCAGGATGGTGTGTGTGCGTGTGTGTGTGTGTGTGTGTGTGTTCATGGTAATGTTGGAGCACGTCAGCCGTGCAACAGTATGACTTCCCGGTGTGTACAAATAGTTTTTTGTGTTTTTTTTTTTAGGACAGTGGAGTTCTGGTAGAACTGCAGCTTTATTGTTCAGTTACAGAATCAGTTTAATGTAACAGAATCACAGAAATCAGTGGATTAATTTTGAATAAACAAAGTAAATATTTTGTGTCTGGCTTCGTAGAGTTATTTTATCAACACAGACTCAAGGAGGTGTTTTTGTTTCCCCTGATATATCAATATGAACATAAACTGACGAGTCAGTCTGGGTGGTTTTAACTAGAATGAGCAGAAACACAAACCACCTGAGTCACATGACAGTGAGTCGTCCTCAGTGCAGATTCTCTCTGTCAGAGGTTAAAACATCAACATGTTTACAGCTGGACTCATCAGCAGCTCGTGTAGTCAGAAACAGGCGGTCCTCACGTGTCGATTGTCAGTAAAACACTGAAATCAAATAACGTCAGTGAGTCTGAATCTTTGACGTGAAGTCTTAGTTGAACATTTTCTTCACATGTCTGTCTGTCGGTTGGTTCCTCTCTGTCCTTCACATGTTTGGGTGTGTAATTTTGTGGTGTGCTGAACTTTTTATCTGGGAGGAGGGAATCATTTCCTGGAGGCACATGTGTTCTCTCTCTGTATCTGAGGCTGCGGTTTAGGTTTGTCGTTTGCTTGTTGCTTTAATGCTCAAAAAAACCTTACCGCACCAAAATGTCTCCCAGCAGGTCGTCTCTCCTCTCCCACCAGCCGCTTAGTTCCATCCAGCAGATGTTCCAGCTGTAAATTAGCCACTGATAGAACAGATGAAGCAGCAGAACTCGGGACCTCGAGCACTGCTATGATGTGACGTTATCTTAGACTCTAATGTGAGGGCGTTCAGATGCTTTCAGATGTTCTTAGATGCAAATCATCATCAAGAAGTCGTTGCCTGTCAGTCACAGGAGACATTTTGAATATTTGTTTTACTCCTCAGCCACATGTGTCAGGCTGTTTAAAGCTGCTCATCATGCATCATGTTTTTCATGCATCACATATTTTGGAAAAATGGCAGAACTCTTTAAGGAAAGACTGTGCGAGTTGGTATGGAGTTACAGCCATATTTATGATGTTACCTCGCTGGCACAGGGACAGACAACTCCAACAGAACAGCTGGGAAGAAAGACATCGGACTGGAAATGAATGTCAGCTGGACAGCAGCCAAGGAGAATGCCACACCGAACTGTTCGCTGAGAGGCGCCCTCTAATGGACATGTTGCATAACATCCATCCCAACCTAAGGTACGCCTGGAAGTATAAGGGCACAGACAGTTATATCGTTTAAAACGTACAGATCTGTTTTCGTACCTAAAGGGAGCATAAATGAGCCTTTAGACTTTGTTTTGGGTGCTCTGTGGAGTGTTTAATTGGAGTTTGGTCGAGCCATCCATACTCCGTATTAGGGGTGTGCGATAAGACGATATTAAATCGTGAAGAATAAGAACGTGTAGACGATCTGCCAAAGTGCAGAGATCGTAGAGATCGCCTTGGGCACATTCTATAACTTGCAGTTCTATGCTGGTGCACCGCCGACGCACCAGACGTATTACGTCATCAACCTGACCGACCAATCATAGTGAATTACGGGTAGTGACGCGCTTTCTTACACGCCTCCTTGTTATGTGTGTAGCAATAGCCGCATGGAGAGCCATGGCTGACAGCCAAACGGAGGAGTTGGTCGCTAAAAAAAATTCGACCTCCATTATATGGATTTGGTTCGGCTTTTCCCCAAATGACAAAGCGCAAACAAAGGTCATTTGCAAAGTTTGCAAAGAGACAGTTCGCACGTCGGATGGCAACAGGACGAACTTGTTCAATCACTTGAAGAGAAAGCATCCCAAACAGTATGCTGAGAGTCAAACTACGAGGGTCCCAGCGGCGGCACCGCAGGCGCAGCCACAGGCAGCCGCGAGTGCAAGACCAAAACAGACGTTAACCCAGGCATTTGATAAAGGCACTCCGTATGAGAAGACAAGCAAGCGGTGGAAAGAGGTAACAGAAGCAGTCTTCACTGATATTTTACTTTCTTTTTTTATGTTCCAAGAGTGCACTTTATCAGAGTGTTGTTGTTTACCTTTTAGTATGTTTACATTGTTTGCACATGTTGGCAAAACTGCAACTATTTAAATTAAAATCTGTTCAGAAAGGTTCTTTGGCCTAAATTGTCTGTTTTTCTTTTTTTCGATTTAAGATCGTGATAAAATCGAAATCGTGATTTTATTTTTTAAAAATCGTGATATGATATTTTTGCCATATCGCCCACCCCTACGCTTAACACAGCTTCAACTAAAGAAAAAGAGGAAGAAAATTCTAACTTTTATGGGAAGGGGTATTCCAGGTGTTTGCCAAATCAAAAGGAGGAAAAATTTGGGGGTGTGTGGCTATGGTGTGGAGCTGAGTGGTCTCCATCAAAGTTGGCTAAATTAAAAAAACATTATCCTGTGTCAAAAGTGAACAACTTTTGCTGAAGCAGAGTAACTTTATTTGTGACCTCCACATGTCGACAAGAAATCCTAAAACCTCCTTGGGGAATCAGAAAAAGTCTCATAACAAAGCCAACCGACACGAGGAAATGGAGGGAGATGCTGACAAGCTAATCACCGAGTCACAAGCTGTTGGAGCAGCCAGCATCCTTTAGGCAATCATGGCCCTGAAAGTCAACTTTGGCTCGAAATTTGATGGAGTAATGACTGCAATCCGTGAGATAAGGTTGGTCAGAGACTTCTCGGGGAGACTGGGGCAGGCGGAGGACCAGATTGGTGGTATAGAGGATGATATTACTCGACGCAGATCAAAAATAGCATCGCTGGAGAAACACGTGTCCGAGCTTACCTCCAAAGTAGATGACTTGTAAAACAGGAGCCGCTGCACGAATCTCAGGTTGGTGAATCTCCCGTAGAAAGCTGAGAAAAGTGATGCCGTCACTTTTTTGGAAAAGTGGCTGCCCGAAGCCCAGGGACCGGAAACTTTCCTAGCACAGCTGTCTATCGAAAGGGCCCAAAGGCTACCGGGTGCGCCTAACTCCTCTGCTCCACTGGTCATGATAATGAAGTTCCTCAACTTTCAGGACAAGATCGTGTCTTGCAAGCTGCCAGGAAAAGGGGCAGGATCATGTTCGAAGGCAGGCAGGTGATGATTTTTCAAAACACATCAACCGAACTACACAAGAAAAGAAAGCTCTTCAATGATATTAAATGATGCCTGCGAGCCATGCAGATCGAATACGGATTCATCTACCCTGCTAAACTAAGGCTGCTTCATGAGGGGAAATCCCAGGTGTTTGACGATCCTGCAAGTGTGAAATCATTCATTAAAGACCTGCAAAATTAAATGCCTGGATGGCTAGTGAGACTGGATTGTGATGAACACTGTCACAGCCCGGATTTTCTTTTTTTCTCCCTTGCCCCAGCCACAACAGCCCACACAGGGCTGTCGGACAGGGCATTTACCCTCTACCCTGAAAAAAGCAAAGCAATCTTACCTAACCTTAAATGAAAAATAACCCGCGAAAACAGGACCACCGGACCAATCAGAAAATAACAAACAGAACTGAAAACAAACTAAGGTCACCACAGGCCGCCAGCCAACAGGCTGACAGCAGTTTGGCAGGCCGGGAGGCTTGGAGAAAGAGAGCAAGCGGCTGCTTTCTTGCCCTCTTATAGGCGGTTCCTTCCCCTCAGTGGAAATCACCACACTTGAGTAAAGGAGAGAACACAAGCAGTGAGTGAGTGAGAATGAAGGCAACCTACAACCAACAGGGAGGAGCATGTAACACAGGCTGTGACAGTTGCATCATAGTCGCTATAAGTTGACGCTGTTTTAATCCTGCAATCCTCCACGGGTGTGTACGATTTCTTGTTCGCTTATTGTATGAAGCCAATTTTGAACAGGAAGCAATTGGTTTATTTCGCCAGTTCTTATCTGCTCCTCTTTATTAGTGGATCAGTTGAGCACCTAGTTCACTCTCTACATTAATGGGGGAATTTTGCCGTCTCGTTTGAGGAGACAGAGCGGGGACTAATTTGGGCGTTACAAAAGGTTTTTTTTTTCTTATCATAAGGACAATATCCATTTTAATTTGTCATAAACTAGTATTTGTCTTACAATTCACGTTGGTGTTTATGTTACACATTACATTTATTCTGTGGTTGACTTTATTCATACTTGATTGCATTGGATATGGCTCCTAGTGTAAATTTAAAGTTTACGTCCTGGAATGTGAGCGGCTTGGTTAAACTATCTAAGGCAAAGCAAGGTATCACAAGGCTTAAACAACTTACTTCATCAGTTGTGTACCTACAGGAGACTCACCTATTGTCAAATGAAATTTTGAAGATAAGGAGGAGATGACCTGGACTAGTGATTTCAGCTTCTTACCTGTCTCACACCCGGGATGTAATGATCCTGATTCACTGATCAGTTCCCTTTAAATTGGACAATGTAATTCGTGATATAGGTAGTAGATATTTGATTGTTCAAGGTATTTTGTTAAATGAAAAGATCAACATGGTAAATGTATATGGCCAAAATGAGGATAATCCCAAATTCTTTGAAAAATTTCTTTTGGTTGCCTCTCTCCCTGGAAAAGTTCTAATGGCAGGAGTTTTCAATTTCACTATAGACCCTAATTTGGACCGCTTAACTAAGATAGACTCTTCTCATATACAAAGTAGAAAAAACTGTTACAATATGTTAATGATTTAAACCTATGTGATCCTTGACGGAGTCTCAATCCTTCAAAGCAAGAATTTTCTTGTTACTCCTCTCGTTTTAATTCGTACTTGCGTATAGATTATTTTCTTATTTCCACCTCCCTACTTCACACTGTGATGGATTGTCACTGTAATACTATATTACTGTCCAATCATTCTCCCACCTTGCTAATATACAGAGCCAAAAATTTGGTAAAACCTACTCCTAGGAGATTTCATGGAGGCGCAAACTGATCTTTTTTTTTAACACAAATGCGGATGAGACATCTGCTATTGTTAGGTGGGAGGCCTTTAAAGTATACATCAGAGGCATGATCATATCTTACACCAGCTCAAAAACTAACAATCTCAAATTGAAAATGAATGAATATGATTTTAGGATTAGAGAGTTAGAGAATGAGGCCCTCCTGGATGACTCCATAAAAATTAAACAAGAATTGTTGTCTCTGAAAGCTCTATATGAAAAACTGTCTATATCAAAACAGAGAAGAGTCTAATCAGGCTCAAACAGTTACTATGACCAAGGTGAAAAACCTGGGAGATTATTGGCTTGGCGTATTAAGAAACTGGACTAAGACAGGGCAATTAGTACCATCCAAACTCAAATTATCATTATCAATTATTATTATTATCAACAGATCATCAGGTGATCAATGAAGCATTTACCTCTTTCTACAAAACATTATATACATCTGAATCCCCAAAAAGCTGTGAATACCAGAATGAATTTCTGGATAAACTTTGTATCCCCTCCATAGATGACAACATTAAAGCCAACATGGATAGGAAATTGGATCTTTTAGAAATCGATGATGCTATTAGTAATTTAAAGGGAGGTAAAGCTGCAGGCGCTGACATGCTCCCAGTTGACATTTACAAGATACTTAAAGGAAAACTACTCCAACCACTCCTAGATATGTATAAAGGAGCCTTCCAGCAGAGTTTTCTCCCTGAGTCTCTGAGGTGTGCCTTGATTGTGCTTGTTTTGAAGCCCGACAAATCTCCAACCAAGTGTGCATCATACAGAGCAATCTCGATGCTTAATACTGACGCTAAGATTATTGCTAAATTCATGGCTAGAAGATTAGAAGCGGTGCTTCCATTAGTGATTAACTTGGATCAGAATGGTTTTGTGAAAAAACGTCAGGCTTTTCATAATATTAAAAGGGTGCTAAATTCTGTCATTTGACGCGGAAAAAGCCTTTGACAGGTTGGAGTGGAGGTACATTTTAGAGGTGTTATCTCGTTTTGGATTCGGTGCCTACTTTAGAAAGTGGATTGAGATACTTTACACCAATCCCATGACTGAAGTCTCCACCAACTATTTAATATCACCTCCATTCAGCCTGTCAAGAGGCACACATCAGGGCTCTCACCAGTGCTTTTTGTGCTGGCTATGGAACCCTTTGCAATAGCGGTGAGATCACATCCCTCAATCTCAGGCATCAAAATACTTGACTCAGAACATCGCATTATTATGTATGCAGATGATACACTTTTACTTCTAATCGACCTTAACAACTCAATTCTCAATCGGGCTTTAAAGTAAATTAATCAAAATCGTCTATGATGTTTTTAAACAAGCAGGAGTGACGAAACCCAGTGATTAATCATCTTTTTAATAATGCCGTGAATGGATTCAAATATCTCGGTATTCATATTACTCCAGCCACTCAGGATCTGGTATCTAGTAACTATGAACCTGTGATGACAGTACACAGTGAACAATTGGTCACCTTTACTAATCTCCCTTATAGGATGCATAAATGCAATCAAGATGAATATACTTCCCAAGTTATTATATTTATTTCAATCGCTCCCACTAACCCCACTATTCTTTCCAAAAATGAAGCGTTTGTTTATAAAGTTTATTTGGAACAACAGAAGGTCAAGGTTGTGGCTATCTCTTCTCCATCTGCCATATGAGAGAGGACGGTTACAACTGCCTAATTTGCAATGGTACTTTTGGGCGGCTCAGTTTGAGGCAGCAATGTTCTGGTTCGCACCTGAGACCTACTTACCATGGGTGCAGTTAGAAAGTATGTGTACCAATGGATTACAACTCAAAACATTAAAGGAATATACAGATAACCCCTTTGTCAGAAACACAATCAGTATTTGTCATGAGATACAATCATTTCTGGGTGAATCAGCCTTATTTTCATGCTTTTCACCAATATAGGGTAATGATTGCTTCTTGCCAGGTGTTGGGATTTGCAACTTAATATTTTGGTTATCAAAATTAATTAATGATTATCATAGATAATTACTAATTATAAATAAATAACTAGATTCCAATTTACATCAGATCACCTCAGGAGCACCACCCTCAAAAAGGGAAAAGATAGCCACTTCGTTGATTCAGTCTCATAAAAAATACTTAACTGTTAGTCTGGAATTTGATCAATAATTAACTTAATAACTAAAATCAAATTACCATGGTTACAGTGAGTAAAGGTTGACAGTCTTCGGAGTTCTTGTCAGTGAAGAGGTTGGCACTATTCACTCTAAACATATATGCCCTTAACACGGACTCTCGAGAGTTTTTCTATAACCTACATGCTGTAATACGGAATTTTGGAAATACTGATATTATAATTGAAGGTGATTTCAATCAAGTAAGGCATAATGCATTAGATAGATCAGGCAGTCCGGGCAGATCCAAGAATATTCAGAAATCCCAGATAGCTATCGAGACTATCTCAGAGGAACTTGACCTTGTTGATATATGGAGGCTTATGCATCCTCTGGAGAGAATATACCTTTTTTTTTCTCATCCCCATGCATCATATTCTAGGATTGATTACTTCCTGATATTGAAATAACTTGTATCAACTGTTTTTGAATAATCATGTTTCTCATCTGTCACAAAGGAAGCTATGGACTGAGCTCATCACCCACAGTCCTCCAAATCTTTACACCTAGGTGTGAAGACATGCCAGAGACCCAGCTGTGAGTTACCATTGATCAGTGGGATCGACACCCCTGACCAGGCAACAAAACCCAGCTCCTTCCTTTGTTCTCTCTCTGATCTCTCGGGACCT
>JAQFJB010000004.1:24469396-24480702 GCA_029874875.1 Naso minor | reverse complement strand
TGTTGACCGTGAGGCTGAAATTGTGGGTGGCTTTAGTGAAGGTTTGGGGCTGATGATTATCATGTCAGATTTGTCACAGCTGATCTGTAGGAAATTCGCTTGCACCCAGGTTTTTATTTTAGTGAGGTAGTTTTTCAGCGTGGACTGGGTTGCTTTGGTGACAGTTTTAGTGTTTGGTTGTGTCTCTATGATGATGATGCAATGATCAATGATGATGATGTTCAGCTGGAAGATTTACTTAATTTAACTCTAGTCTCAGTCTCAGTGTTTCAGTGATGAGCAAATTTATTGTCATCACTTCTAATCATTTACTTCTTATTCAGAGGTTTGAGGTTTGACAGTTTAAAGTTTTTTCATTCTATGGACTCTTATCTCACCTGGTTTGGCGCTGCCACAATTTGGAGCACATGATCAACTGTTTCTGTCAACATGTGTCAAAGTTTGTAATAGAAAAATGACATGATGCTGAAAAAGACTGTTGGTGCAGAATGATGCTGCCACCATGTTTCCTGGGTGGAGCAACTAGGCACTGCAGGTCTGTGAGAAGAGCTGCATGCCAAAGAGCCAGGACAGTGTGTGTGTGTGTGTGTGTGTGTGTGTGTGTGTGTGTGTGTGTGTGTGTGTATAGAATGTTTTTCAGTGCATTCAGAAGTTGTTTCCGTATAACAGGAAAAGCCACATAGCTTTCCTGTTACACAGAAGTAAACAAGAAAGCGGAGTTATAACTGGTTAACTGGTTAACTGATTGTCCCTTTAGCCTGCCAAAACCCTTGTGTTCCTGCTAATATTGATGAATTTATGACTTCTGCGTCCATTCAGTCCGAGATCAGCTGGTATCCAGACACTGCACTGTGGAGGTGGACTGTCTGTTGTTTGTGGTGGTGAAAGTCAAGAGATTCCACCACACCATTAAACTGGTTATACAGGAAACTGGTTTTCTGAACCAAGCTTAAAGTCAGACAAACGGCTCTGACTTACGTTCATCTGTGGGGCTCAGTGCTAGCACTCGGCACAAAGGTTTTAATTCATTCAAGTCGTGTAAAAATCCACCTTCGCCATCTCCTGCAGGAGAAAAAACTGGCCCCGCCCTCTGCACTCCTGGTGCAGGGCGGATTTTCCTATCAGCTGTTCACAATCACTTCGTCAATTCATGGTTGTGTTTGGCTGGAGATGCAAAGCAAACCAACCGACCAGCACCCCAACAGTGCAGTCCATATAAAAACTACAAAAACAGCAAGCACAGAGAGCAGAGACAGCATTAAAACACAAGGATCAAATTTTAAAAAAGCTTCAGCAGGTTTATCTCACACAATCAAAATTACCAAAGCTAAAATTATATTTAAATGTGAGGCACACCATATAAATGAATGTACAGCAGGCAAAAGAGGCAGAAATAGGTGACGTGCCAAAGCAGCAAAACAATTCAAATCAAAAACAGTACAAGGTGCAAACAGCAGGAGACTGTCCTCAAACGTCACCGTATATTATGGTCAAATACCCCTCAATGAACACCTACGCCACAAACACAGTACGTACACATAAATACAAAAAAAATATACATTAATGATACAAGTGATATAATAGACAGAGCATACCTCCACAGGTGGGCTCTAACACGTCCTCCACACACACTGGGATCTCCGTACCTGATATTCACTGGTTGTATTATTACTGCAGGTAACGGGTGATTTGACTTCAGGAACTCAACAACATGCACCTCAGATCAATCAACCTCTCATCTACCGATGGGATCATAAGAAAGCTGTGAAGGCTCCGTAGACGGCAGCAACAACATGCAGCTCAGAGGGAGGACAGTGTTTCCTCTTCTCCTTCTTCTTCTTCTTCTAGTTTTACAGAGGTTAGCATCCACCACTTTGGTGCATTACCGCCACCTTCTGATGTGGATCTTTGGCTCTGACAGTGGATATTATAATTCCAACACTGCCAAGAAGATGACAGGTCACTTTAAGTATGACCCCTATCCCTGACTGCCTAACCAGTCAGTTAGTACTGGTTAACTGACTCACCAAACCCTAGTCTTCATGCAGACCAGCGACAGGATAAATTAGGCACAGAGCCCAGTAACTCGGTTGACTTCCAGCAAAGCTGAGTCACCTGTACAGTCATGCAGTGCACCCGAGCATCTCCTTTAACCACCTGCCGCACAACAAAACAAACTAACACAAAAAAGGGTCGATGGGAACAACTTGTGCCCCTCATTGATGTACCTCACATGAATAGGGTCCCAAACAACCACACAACCCTCATTTACCAGGAGATCAGGAAAACGATACAACTTCAGCCTAACCAATCTGCAGAGTCATCCCCTAGAAACAATTAACCCAGTTAAAAATAAAGTGAAATGCACTTGACCACATGTGAAATGGGATTGTCTGATGTTTTGAGTATACTGTCCACTGTCATGTCTGTTAGGGGCTATCTGTCATTACACATCACATTAGTTTTTTAACCTCTATTGCACACTACTGGGCTAACAAGGGACTGCAAAAAGAAAATAACTACATCATTCAATAATAAGGCCCTCATAAGAAAAGTACATGAGGATTCTCCTCTTGCCTCAGGTCTATGCAAAATTATAAACCTTTTCAGCGTACGATCCCAATTTATTCTTGAGTTCTGTGTGATCGATACATGCTCAGGTGAACTGGACCAATACTCTGACCTGTTTACTCAATGCAGAATGAATGTATACATTTACTGTATGCATTCACTTTACTGTCTGAGCTCCATGACCTTTGCTGTATAGAGGTGTGATTACCCATGGTAGCCTAACAGCACCATTGCAGGTGTGGGGTGGGCAGGGTGGGTGGTGCATTTGAATTGAAAGAGTCTTCAGTGCCTGATGACAGTGGACTCTTGCCAGAGTTTTCTCCGGATTCTCTGCAGTTGTATATGTGTTTGCAGAGCGGTCCTCGGTCCCCGTAACAGGTTTGTTCTCCAGACTCTAGAGAGGATGTAACTCTATGTTCTGATCAATTCTGATGTGTGATTGATGATTCCCTGATCTATTCTGTTTGACTTCTGATCTACTATAACATGTCCACTCTGTTCTCCTTCTGGTTCTCATGCTGCTGCTGCCCCTCCTGGTTCTCCACCTGGTTCTCCTGGTTCTCCTCCTGGTTTTCCGACTTGTTCTCCTTGCTCTAAATCCTGGGGCTTGTGTAGAACCGCTTCCACCTTCAGATGGTGACAGGGGTTCCAGAATCTGGTCTGTCCGACCTGCTGCTGACGGTTCTGCAGCGGTCCGGTTGGAGGGAGGGTACAGCTATTCTGTGTCGGGGCTGGGAGGAGTCTGAGGGTCTCTTGCGGTTGCTGGACAGTCAGAGCGTGGCATGGAATGGTGGGCTCGGGACCAGTTGGCATCTGCGTGCCATCCTGAACCTGACACAGTCAGCACATGACGACACTCAGATCCACGACTTCCTGTCTCGACACTTCAGACAGAACCAGTCCTCGCCGGCATCAGTGCTGTTGTTCGGAGTTGACCCATTGTGTGCGGCGGCAGTGCTGCGCAGTGCACAGGACTTGGGCCTCACATTACCCATGGTGCACTGGGTGCTTGGCCAGCCACTAAGCCCAGATGCATTGCATGCCATTGGGTTGCCGCTTGGCCTCCTGGCCTATGGAGAAGTGGAGCGGAAACCGCTCGACTTCTATGTCAGAGACGCCCTGCAGCTTGTCACGAGAGCCGTTGCTGCAGCAACCCTGGTGAGACCGGACCTGGCTTTGATCCAGAACATGGTGAACTGCTATGACAAACCCAACAAACACGAGGAGCCATCGTCCGGCCAGTACCTGTCCAGGTAAAAATCCGCAACACCCCTATTTTATTAATATAACAGAGTTTCTAAGAACTTAATGATCATTTCTACTCTTTCATGGGAAAGTCTCACCTCACTATGTTTCGCTGTGTCAGCGAAAAAAGTTTTATTGAGATGCATGTCACATTATGATGACACTTTATCAAACCATAAATATCGTAATGAGCTAAAATGCGCCCAAACAAACCTCCTTCAGAAAAGAGTTAAGAGCAGAGAGGGCACACACACACACACACACACAGACACATATATACTGTCTGTCCGTCTGTCTGCCTGTCTGTCTGTGTGACTGTCTGTCTGTGTGTGGGCAATTAAATCGAAGGTAACTGGACTCAGTAATATGTCTGTGAAGACGTTTCTCCTCTCATCCAAGGGGCTTCATCAGTTCATACGTGTCTGACTAGACTAGACTAGTCTGACCAGCTGGTGAGGAACTCAGGTATTTAACCTCTGTGGAGGTGTTTACAAAGGCCAATGGTGTCTAACAATCATTGGTGCTCCAAGGTGTGGCTCAGGTAGTGCTCCATACTGTAACGACAGTCGTTAAATTATCAGAGACATTGGAGTCAAATGAGGCCAATCATGAACGACCGTTGTTCTTAGAGGTTTAGCTGTTGAATCTCTTGGGCAGAGATGAAAGGGCGGCAGTGTAAATGGGAGATAGGTGGTGTCGCAGACCTCCTCCTCTGTTGAGGGATGGTTTTTCCACTTTTACATAGATGGCTTCCTTTACTCCTCTTTCAAACCATCTGTCCTCCCTGTCCAAAATGTGCACATTGCTGTCCTCAAAGGAGTGTGAACTTTCCTTTAGGTGTAAATAGACAGCTGAATCCTGGCCTGAGGAGTTAGTCCTTCTATGTTGAGCCATACGTTTGTTCAATGGTTGTTTGGTTTCACCAATATATAGGTCTTTACATTCCTCACTGCATTGGACCGCATACACCAGGTTGCTTTTCTGGGTCTGTGGTGTTTGGTCTTTGGGGTGTACTAGTAGTGATGAGCTCAACAATAGTGATGAGCTCAACTATAGGTATTTGTTGTGGTGTCATGGCAAAATCAGAATCAGCAATGAGGAAAAACAACAGAAACTGAAGCTGAACAGCTTAGGTTAAAAGTGTCAGCAACTCTATCCAGTGTGAAGGCCCCACCTCCTAACCTCGCTGCTAGGGAAAGGATAGCCGTGACATAGCAGGGATTGGCCTCATGTGACTCCAATGACTCTGATGACTCTAACGACTGTCGTTACAGTCGTTGGCCTCTGTAAACACCTCCACCTGGGATCCTCACCAGCTAGTCAGACTAGCCTAGTCTAGTCGGACACGCATGAACTGATGAAGCCCGTTGGATGAGGGGCGAAACGTCTTCACAGACATATTACTAAGTCCAGTTGCCTTCGATTTAATTGCATAGATAATGTTGACAGTCGCCCCCTAGTGTCTGGCTGCAGTGCAGGTTATAAATCCCACCCCCTCCATGTCAGCGGATGTGTCATCGTGGGCCAAACTGATAAAGTACATGTCTAATAAATTTTTCACCAAGTGGTTTCTGCAGCAGCAACTCCCTTAACCATGTCAACATGGACCCTCTCTGAAACTCAGACAAGTGTGTTATATGAAAACACACATCCTGCACTGTCACAAACGGGAAAATTACCTACAGAGAGGAAAATCGGTTTGCATCTGGGCAAGGGCTGGGCAGTAAACGGATTTTAAATCAAAATTTATATTAATTTGTTTGGATGATGTTAAAAAACTGAGATTGTGAAAACTGATTTCCTCTTTAATTAGGGTGAATTCGGCAGCACAGACTCTCTCTCAGCTCTGAGCTCTTATTTTTTCTAAGTGAAGTTTGCTGAAAGTTATGTTGGCACTTTATTAATCCCAGTTTGTGGGATTTATCTTTGTTTAATCAAACCTTTATTTTAAAAAGTTTAGTTGAAGCTAGGTCTGCACTTTATTCCAATTTGGGAAATTTGTGTTTGTTTAAAATAAAAACAATATATTTCAAATAATTTATTTGTCTACTGTAGTTTTAAAAAAACAACAACAAAAAAAAAAACATCAACTGAAATCGAAATTCGAATGTGGTGTGAAAGAATCGGGGATTTTACGCGTAAATGGCCCAGGCCTCATCCTCTGGAGGCTGCCTCATGTGGCCACGAGAGGAACTGCACCCTGTTTTCTGTTCCAGATGTTGCAGCTGGCGTTTTCCGCATGGTCAGTAAACACGAAGCACGCCAGATCGGCTCGCGCTCACGTCTCAAACGCCACATTGTTTCCACATCATCAGATGTCTGAGGGTTACCTTGAGCTGCTCCACTCCTCTTTGGCTCGTTGCTAGGGTGATGGGCAGGCATCTGAGCTCGAGCGCGGCCGCTTGCCAGCAGCAGCGCGGTGCCGCTAGCGGTGGCCGCAACTCGCAGAGCGGACGCGCGGGCGGCTCGGAGCTCCATGAGCCGCAGTTTTCTCCGCAGCACCTCGTTCTCTTTGCGGCTCCGCGAGATCTCCAGCTGTAGCACCGAGTATCCGCTGTCCACGAGCTCGCAGATCTCCGCCACCGCCGTGTTGGCCAGCACCTCCATGATGGAGGCGAGCTGCGTGTGGAAGGCGGCGACCGGGGACATGTTCTCAATCCCCGCGTGCGTGTGTTGAAACGCTACGATCCAGATTACCGAGGCGTGCCCGAACGGAAACGCACGCGCGCGCTCTGCTTAGGTTGTGGACTCCCACCTGATGTAAACAGTCCCGAGAAAACCAGGAAGTGATGCGGGAGGGAAAAAGGTTATGGACAACCCACAGTGCGCATGTGCGAAATGTCACTCTTCTTCTTCGTTGGTTTTAAGAAGCGATTTGCATTCAGATTACCTGAACTGAAAAATGCCAGATTAAAAAATAAATTAAATTAAATTCTGTCGTCATATTCTCTGCTAAAACAGCAAACTCAGTCTGACGTCTGAGAGTCTCTGCACCTCCTCATCCCACAAGATCAAACTAATAATAATAATAATAAAGTTCTTGCAGCATTAAGAGCTTTTTGTTACCTCAGATTTCCGTTTCGTTCACAAACACTAAACTCTGTCTTGTCCATTAAGCGTCCTTCCTGATTTGTTCTCCTTGAATCTGTTCTTCTCTTGCCGCCTCCTCACAGTTCGTGTCCGCACATCTGTCCCCGAACTACTTATAAATGTCCTTCCACATAAGAATTACACAACATCTGGAAAGTTCAAGGACAGGTTGAGAGTTACCATTAGCTGTTTAGTGTTTACAGAGGTCACATACAAAACAATTCAATAATGTTTTATTAAAGAATGACACATATACAAAATCTTTATGGGGCTCATAGCGTTTACACAGAACGGGTTTGTACATTATATGTTTTTCTACAACTTGGCAAATTTCAATGTAATTCCAGAACAAAGTGTCCTGATATAACAAACTTTGAGATATTTGAAAAGTTTGGACCTTCATCTTCACACTGCATCTTTGGAAAAGTAATAGCATTAAAAAAATTTCAAACTGGAAATTCACCAAAACGAACATTAAGGAATAAACTGTCCTCATTCACTCAGTCAGACGTTGGGATGACATTTTTTCATGTGTAACTTGAGGCTGTATTTGACGATGAAGCTCCTGGAGCACAGCGTGCAGGCGTACGGACGCTCTCCCGTGTGAACGCTCAGGTGTGACTTCAGGTGAGCCGACTGGGTGAACTTCTTGCCGCACTGGTCGCAGCTGAACGGCCTCTCGCCCGTGTGGATCCGCATGTGGACGTCCAGGTTCTGAGATGTGGCGTACGTCCTGCTGCAGATGGAGCACATGAAGCGCTTCCCTCGGGCACTGGCGCTCGCCTGAGGGTGACCTGACTGGTCCCTGTAGAGGGCAAAGTTCATCATGTCGCCCTCGTACTCAAACGCAGAGTTGCTGCTTTCAGACAGCTGGCAGTCTGAGGAAGCCGAAGCCGAGCCCGAGACGCTGATTAGTTTGATCCCGAAAGCATCGCCGTCCACGTTCTCATTCTGGTGAAACTGAGCCAAAGTCATCTGACTTTTCGCCTGTTTGGTCCACGTCAGGCTGAGATCTAGTTCTGCTCTGTTTGACGGAGACTGGGACTCCATCAGAGAGCTGTTACCGAAATACGCAGCCTGTCTGTTAGAGCTCGGGGAGACCAGCGAGCTCTCCTGGTGCACCAGCTGGACGTCCGGGTCCATCTGCGATGAATAGGAGCAAACCGACTCGCCAGCGTCCATCTCATCACTGCCATGCCGGCTGGAGCAGCTCGGTTCGCTGTGGGGGGAGTCCAGAGCGTAGACCGACGTCTTCTTCGGAGTCCCTGCAGTCACTTTGGATGTTTTCACGGAAAGCTGCTCGGAGGAATACTTCCTGTCAGCAGCTTCGTTTCCCGGCCAGAGTCTCTTCATACTGCGGCTGATGGGAGTCGACGTGGCGTCCTCTCGACCCGCAGCCGTCCCTCCATCAGCAGCTGTGTTGCTTTCTGAAATAAAAGACAAAACACATTACCAAGTCTGAAAGTGAAATGAGTTGAAAGTTTGACTTAAAGTTGGGGTAGGTAATTAATTTTTGGTGACATCAGGCTAAAATCACATGATAACCTTTCAGCGTGTCTTTTTCAGGTGGTCTGAAAGAACACTACACTTCTTCACCTCTCCTTTGCTCTTCAGACGTGACGGGTATTTTTGGCCTGTTAATGCAATTTTGGAGAGTGTGTGTTCTTATTGGCGGCTTCATGCTGCGCCTCTCTGGGGCGGTTTACAGAGCGCAAGTTTTTGCATCAAGTAGCAAACTTGTTGCGGTTTGTCCTTTCTTTCACACGGCAACAACGTGCTTTCGCCCCTGAAACCGCAAACTTCGGAAGAGAGTAACCTTTTGAAAATGCAACCTTCTTTTCAGCTTTTTAAACTGGCTAACAGAAAGCCTTGGAAACCAGTGACTAAGCAAATGCTAATGCTAGCACAAGTCAGTGCAATCCACCCTAACCACTACCAAACTCTGATTTGACACTCCACAGTGCACCCAAAGCAGGTCGAACATGACGACAGTCTGCTGAGGTGAATTTGAGTGTGTGTAGAATAATTTTAGGAGTCAAACTACAGCTGAATTTCTTTCATTTGTGGCTGCTTAGGGCTTAGACACAACAGGAAGTTAACAACTTCTGCAACTCCGACAGTATGTCATCACAAAGTTACACTGCCATCTACTGAGTGACAGCGAGAGTGAAAAGTGGTCGTGGGCACGTTGTTTGTGGTTCAGTGGCATATGCTGGTCGCTGGAGTGGCACGCCGACCCCAAAACAAAACATGTACAGTAGGTCTGTCTCCAGTCAGCACCCTCGACCGAGGTACTGGCTCAGAATGTGGAGTTGGTCCCCCGGCGCTGTGCTGTGGCTGCCCACTGCTCCTCAGGGACGAGTTAAATCCAGAGGACACCTTTCACTGTACACTGTGTATACGTGACCAATAAAGTACCTTTACCTTTATCCCAGCAGCGGTATGCCAGCCTTCTTCAGCAGCACATGCCGATCACCAGATCAGTGCACTGCTCCCTACAGTTTACTAACACCAAAACAATAAATAAAATAAAAATAATAGTTTTTATTGACTGCATAAGTTCAACAATGCGATGTATGAATGAATGTACCAATGAATGTATAATTTCATGTCATTTATTCAGCTATGTGCATGTTCGATCCCTCAGAGATGACAGTAAAGTCATTTCATAGCCTGAGTTCCTTGTAATGTCAGACTCGTAGTTGAGCTAATTTCAGCTAACAAGCTAAATCAGCCACAAGCTGCCATAGCAGTCTGACTGATCAATAAAGAACGTCACATTGAATCTACAAACTTTATCCATTTTTGCTAACTTTTATTGGGTAACCTTTTGGCATCATCGGAGCATTCTTTATGTTTTGTATTTTACTGGCATAGCGTTATTTATCACTGGCATACAAACGGCGCTGGATGCAGTTTTACTGTGAAATCCATCAGTGACTCTGGCCACTTTAGCCAGTCAAGGTGAGATTCTTCATAGTAGAGATTAGATTAATCAGACTGCCACGGCGGCGAGGTTAAGATTGTTCGGTAGCTGACATTAGTTCTTCTGCGAGTTTACTGAGTAACGTTACGAGGACTTTAGGCTATGAAATTATTTCACTGTCATCTTTGAGGGACCAAACATGCACATGCACGTAGCTGAAAAGACAACATAAAATCACACATTCACTAGTACATTGATTACACATTGCATTGTCAAACTGAAGACTATTATTTTTATTCTGTTATTTTTTTGGTGTTAGTAAACTGTAGGGACCGATATACCAATCTGGCGATCGACAGATGCTGCTGAAGGAGGCTGGCACACCACTGCAGCACTGACACACGCCGCTGAACCACAAACAGTGTGCCAACGACCACTTTTCAATCTGGCTCTGCCACATCTACTGGCCTGGCATGTGTACTACAGTGCTGTAAGTTCATGTAAACGTAGATTTTTTTAAAGACTTCTCTGATTTTAGTAAAGCTGCTCTTGTCTAAATGTGGCCTTAGCAACAGGTGACGTGATCCGACCTCGATCCGACCCAAGTGCAGTCAGCACTGCACATTGTTGGGCTAAACCAGCTCCCGTAACCTGCAGCGCTGTGCATTAAGACTGACAAACAGGAACAGAAAACGCTTTGCCGTGCTAAGGAAACGCTGTTCAAAACTGAGAAGTACAAGGAGATAAGTGCTGCTGCTCACACACAGCAAGCACACGGTCGCTCAGCTCTCGCTCTCGCTCACTATGGGCGGTACCAGGATGATAATAATGTGACACATCCCGCAAGAAAACAAACTATCCTTTCTCTCTGCCCGCAAAACCCATGTGATTTGTGACCAATACACAGACGACAGCATTCACGTGGCTTTTTGTTGATAGATTTTGGTTCGCTTAACATTTTGCATGTGTGAAATCAAACTAAGCAAGCGGGAAACACACCGAGTCCGCCAACTCATCAACTGATTTGGACCAGAGCAAACGATCCATACGTGTGAAAACGCCCTAAAACTGGCCGCTGGTGACTTGACAATCTGAGCTGCAGGCGACGCCGTCAGCCGGCTTCAGTCGAACTGAGACAGACCAGTTTCCACCGCTGCCACTTTTCCTGCAAGGGTTTTGTCTCGTTGTGAATGTTTGGTGCAGACTGGATTTGAAAGAGAGAGCGACAGCAAACAAAATCAAATGCGAGCCGGAGCAAAAACGGGGAGGGGAGGGTGCAGCGGAGTTGTTTCCGTAGGAGTCTCGTGCTACAGCCATCTTGATTTGCAGACGTTGCCGACCTCAGCTTTTAGTAACCGTTCAAAGAGTTTGAAGGATTATCAAACAACAAGATCTGAAAAATGAATCTCAAGGCAGGATATGATGATAATCAAAGTACTTTCACAAGTTAGCACACTCATTTTATCCTCTGTCT
>JAQFJB010000004.1:24413539-24423983 GCA_029874875.1 Naso minor | reverse complement strand
TGTGTGTGTAGGGAGGGGCGGGCGCTGTGTGTGACTGGCCAATCACAGAGCGTGAAGACAGTCGGTTACCCAATGAGGATTTTCCTTCAGCACGAGCACAGATATTGACGAGTTTTACTCGTATCATGCTCGTACTCGTCAAAAATGCTTTATCCGTACCAGATACTCGTCTGAAACAAGTATCCGGCTCAACCCTATAAAGTACCCCTTATATGTGCAAAAGTGTAAATAACACATGTTAGTTGCATGCAGGTATCATGATCAACATGTTAAAAGATAAGAAGATATGAATTGCATATATAAGAATAAGAAGAATCCAACTGTGTGTGTTTCTACAAAGTTTGGTCATATTACATGAATCAGTTCAGAAGTTACGTGATTTTTGTCACAGGCCACTCCCACTGCCACGCCCCCTTTTTGAGAGTTGACCCGAACAGTTACTCAACTGCTCTTTGGCTGATCAATCTTTCTACAAAACTTTCAAGTCTCTGAAGCCATTTGGAAGTTAAACACCTTTTTGCATTAGGCCACTCCCATTGCCACGCCCCCTTTTAGGTAACTGACATGAACACAGACACAGTCACTGAACTTCCTTGCCAAATTTCAGCCTCCTAGGGCAAAAAGTGTGGCAGCCAAAGAGTGGGGAATCTTTGTGGACCGACCTGTAGAGCTGCTGGTTGCAGCTAAAAATGATGATGTGAAGTCACGCTGCGTTTTATAAACTCATTTAATTGTTGTAATGATTGAATTTAAAGAAGCAGTATTATTATAAGCTGCACCACAATTTTGGTGCTCATAGTTTGATACAACACATTTTCCTTGTTATTACTGCAACTGCTGGTCAATGTGATATCTGACACACACACACACATATGCATGCATACGCACTTCAGAGAGCATCTCTGATCACTGACATGCATTTGTACCATCACTGACCGGTTAATTCGATATGTGACACTCAGCCTGGCGCGCACAGACGGGATCGATGGGTGCAGGTGGAGCAGTCAGACCCTGAGGAGGATGAGCTTACTGTCAGGAGAAAGAAGATCTGGCCTTGTAAAGGGAAACCCCGTCTCCAATCCCACAATCCCTTTCTCCGCTGCTGCTGCTGAACACCAGACCTCAGCCACGTCTCTGATCCAATGTGTCTGTGTGTGTGTGTGTGTGTGTGTGTGAGTCATACTCTAAGTCTTGTCAGTGAGGAGTTGTTGGAGGTGTGGTGGGGGGGCGGTTAAGGCCCTGCAGGAGGAATCAGAGCTGAGGGGGGAGTCGGGGTGAGGGAATCATTACTGTCTGTAATTTCAGTCCCGTCTGAATCTGCTGTGTCAGTGATTTTCACAGACTGTGGCCTCCTCCACTTCCTGTAACATGACGGTAAAAATAACCTGCTGTCTTTCAAACTGATGTTTCTCAGACGGTTTGTTAACTGGCATGATTGTACGTAAATCATCTTTCTGCTGCTTTTGAAAGAAGAACTGAAACACACGAGGGCTGCAAAACTTGTTTTGTTTATCATCGATGAGTAATCTCTAGACAAAATTTTCAATGTATGAACTTAATAATTGTAATAATAATAATAATCTTCAAAGAAAGAATAAAATCAGAGAAGTTAAGAGAATGTTGTAATTTTTCTCGATAAATGACTGAAATGACAGGTTGATTATGGGTCAGTACGTTGATTTAACCAACAAACACTGACCACGTTTACATGCACAGAATATTCCACTTATTGAAGTTTTTCGGTAACGCTGTCACTCATGCCAGCACCTTACCCCTGCAAGCATCACCCAATTGAGCCCTCGACTGAGCCGTTCATTAGCGGAAGATTTAGATACACTTTACCCCGGTATCTCTTGGGGCATTCTCTTATGTGCATCTGCACACAGGAGGTGCTAAAGGTCGTCATTTTTTTAAAAACATGGCACACAACAGGCGAAGCTTGCATTTTTGGAAAGATGAGGAGACAGAGTTTTTGTTGCGTTGTATGAAAGAGACGGACATTATAATAGACCTTGATGGAAGGAAACATCCTAATAGTGATTTATTTAAATCCGTAGCTGATAAATTGAGGGACACTAGCTTTGTCAGGGTTAGGGTTAGCTAGCTAGCTAGTAGGGCAAAGCGCACGTGTGCCTCAGACAGATAGTGGCAATACATGTCATGTAAACAGGTTTGACCGTAACCAGGATAAGCTTAGTAACCAGAATATTGTGTTCATGTCACTGATGAACAACACATTTAGTCTTGAGTTTTTTAGTTGTGTGGAACGAATAATCCTTAAAATCCCACTTACTACCTTTTCAGTGCCACAAAGACACATTGTTGTGTGTTTAGTCTGCAGGTAAAAGAAACCTGGAAATGAAATGCTGCCAAGAAATAAAAATAATTCAAAAATATGCAAAGCAAGAAGTCATGGTTAATAAATGCTCAGACTCATCATCACTTCTAGCGATGAGGAGGCTGTAACCTTCCTCACATTATGACATAAAACTTGCAGAAATTTGTTTTTCATCATTTGAGCTTCTAGCGATGCTTTCTTGCTGTCTCTTCTTCTGCAGTGTTTCAAATGCATCATGCGGAGACTTAACGGAGCATCCCAGTGTTCCTACATGTCATTGTTCTTCGTCAACATCTCCCACAGAGGTTCCATAAGCCCGGCCCATTTTTTCCAAAACAGCTTTATCTATGAGATATGGTGTTTTTTGACATCTTGTCCATATTCAATAAACGTTACAGAAAGTAGAAAAAAGAAAATGTGTGACAACATTGGTTCGAAAGAGCGTCTGTGTCAAAATCCTTCTTCACACTAATATTCCATCTAGGAAGGCAGCAGCTGGAAGGAACTATTTTTCCAGGCGTAATAACTTTGGTCTCCACGGCTCCTGGCTCCTCTCTCTCTCTCTGTATGTGAGTTTTGACCAAATAAACGCAGATGTTCTCTTTAGAGGGTTGAATTACCTACAGCTAGCAACTTTTACCTGTCCTATAATGTTTCTATAAACCTGTCTCAACATGAATGGAAATGAATGGACTTTAAAAATGCAGCCTGACATCGACTAAAGTAAACACACGTGGACACAAGTCAAAAATAGACTGGTTTGGTCCTCGTTTTGGTGGGCACTAAGAGCAGGCGTTCAGCAGTAATCCTGATGCAAGTAAACTATGAGAGTAATTCAGTTAGTGCTACTGGTTTTAAACACGTGTCAGCAAATGTGGGAAACCGCACACCTGCTGCAGTACAAACAAAGTTAAATTGTACAAGCTGGAGACAATTACAAATCCTCTCCCCTGCCCCCTCCCACTCCCCATAACACTGAGGGATGAGTCAGAGCCTCGGTGGATTTGAACCAGCGAGTCATGGCGAGCAGCAGATCTGCAGCTCCGTGTGTGGTTGGTGGACAGATTTATCCTGCAGAGTGGAGTCATCTCACTGAGCTGTGTGCAGCACGTTAACACTCTGACTAATCATCATTATATTACATCAGAAATATCAGGACAGTAAACATATGAAAGCATCACTGAGAAGCAGCCTGATTTGTTTCACACTGTGATGCGATCCACCGGGTCAGGGGAAATCTGATTACAGTCGTCTGTGTTTGTGAGCTTTAATGTTAAGACTCTCGGGTTTCTTTTCACTTCACAGACTGACATATTTATTTGATGAGGTTGATTTTGGCAGCTCTCGCTATAAAACCGATTGTAATCTTTTACAATAATGTAGATTTAAAGCTGAGGTGGGTAATGTCTGGAAATCACTCCGCAGCCCTCTTCCCTCACTGTTTTTGCTCCAGCTCGCGTTCAATGAATTTTGTTGTCTCTCTCTCTTTTAAGTTCAGTTTGCACCAAAGATTCACGACGAGACCAAACGGTTGCAGGGAAAGGTGCAGTGGTGTAAATGAAAAATTTTGTAAACAAAAATATAAAACAGATTTCATAGGGCCCTATATATGGTATTGTGTCATGATGATGTATTTACATTAGATGTGCATCAGTTTAAAAAAAACAAAAAAACATCAGGTAAGAAAACTGGAAGTGTAGAAGACAGCCTGTCTTAAGTTGCTACACTGACTGTGAAACCCATCAGGTCAGCTCGGGTGACAATGACTGATGGATCATGACGTTGTGTGCTGTCAAACTTTTAAAAATACCCACTTGATCCGTCAGTTTGACTGCTGAGGCCCTTTGGAATGTATTCATACACAGTAGGGGAAATGTTGGTTTTGTCTCCTATTTCTCACGCAGGCAGCGTTTAAAACAGCACCTGAATGTTTGGATGCAATGCATGTAAAGCAGGAACATTGTGCAGAAGCCACAAAAAGCAGCTCCACATAGCAGCTGTTGTCACAGCGTCTATTTGTACTATTTCTGTTTTTGTTGCTCTTGTATCTTCCAGCAGTTTTCTTTTCACTGGTGAATTCTGCTCGGATTCCTCTGAGCTTATCTGTCTATAAATATCCCGCAGGGCTTTATGATCATCTTCATTACAAAATAAAATGTATGGAGCATCTGCAGGTGATGTGTCAAAAAAAAGAAAAAGAAAATCATTAAAGAGAAGTAAAATGAAATCTCTGAAGTATGTGCACACACTGTACCGAACTGTACAGTAGTGAATGATTAAACGTGTGAGTTCAAACTGTAGATGCAACTCATAGAAACATATGAAACAGCTTTTGAATCCCAGAAGGACCTCCTGAATAAATAAGCGTTATAAATATCTCGGGGCCATCTTTAATAGATGAGTGTTTGAGAGGAGGAAGATGGAGGCGCTGCCACAAACCTGCTGCCTCGCTCTAATCGTGTGTTCGTGGAGAAAGTGGGTCAGGACGGCCTCGGGGTGCCGCTGACCTCAGGATACGTGGTGCAAGCGCTCAAAGGCTCAGAGCCGCCTCCCTGCTGGGTGAGTCCCACCACAAATGATGTTTGTACCATTTGAAAAGAAAAAGACCTCAAACACAAAGTCAGCAGCACACAAAGAAGACTAATGTGAAGGCAAATTATTTTTTTTTAACAGCTGCTGATGGAACGCTTGAACACCTCTGATGTGTTTGTGTGAGTGTGCAGGAAGTGTCCGACATACAGAAATAGTTGTTGAGTTGCTATATGTTGAAATCAACATGTTTTGTTGTGTGCATTTTAAATGAGTGCATAGAGAAACTGACTGGAAACGCCAGTATACATGCTGGAAAATTTGGATCCTAAAAAAATAAAAAGCTGCATTTGAAATGTTGTATGACAAGAATCTTCTCCTCCTGTAGATAACGTTTTTATTCCTGCTGTCAAAACCCACAGAGCTTTGCTGTGAGATGTAAAGCAGAGACGTGGCTGCAATGTGCACATTTTACGGCAAACAGGAAGCACAGACATAAAAAAAAGAAAAAAGAAAACATCAGAATCATGCAATGCTGACCTTCATGTCTGATGATGGAGCTGATGTAAGAACCTGGTTTAAGTCCAGACAGTTGTCTTGTTGCATCCACACAAAAGACAAACTCACCACAGGACAAACTCCTCAAAGTGCTGACACACAGCCCAGCTGATGTCCAAAATAATGCCGCATCTATCAAACCACCTTTCTGCCGGTTACTTACAGACGTGTGTAGCCTACATGAGGTGCTTCAAAAATTATTGTAAGAAATTCTTTTTGTCTTATCAGCTTCATCATTCTAGATGATAATTTAACTTCATCATAGAGTGATAATGGAATTTCCCATTTGCTGACCAATGATTCATCCAATATACAGAATATTGTGCATTCCTCGAGTAAAATGAGAAAATCAATTCCACTTTCATACCTGTACGGTAAATATGAAGCCACAGCCAGAGTGTGATTAGCCTAGCTTAGCATAAAGACTGGAAATAGGCATTTTTTGCCCGTCACTGTATGTGTTAAACACCTAATTTGTTTGATAACAACATGTAAAGTGTTTGCTGTAGAGATGTTAGCATGCTGCTAGCTGTATCTCCTCTCTTTTAAGCCTTATGCAGAGCTAAGTTAACCATCATGTAGCTTCATTATTTAAGAATTGAATAATGTATCACGTTGATCTTCCGCAGTCTCTGTAAAAGTCGTTTTGGTTACTTGTTGCAAAGTCTGTTCTGTCTTTACCTTCGTATTCACAAATGTGCATAAATTGTATGAAGCCTCTTCTTCATGTGTAGGAGGCAGGGCTGAGTAAAATCCCTCTCATTTCCTCTGCAGTCTGTGCTAAAGTACAAAATGTTGTTGTTGTCTGGCCTCATGCTGCAGCACAGTAACTTGGTTTGTGTCTTAAACATTTTGTAGAAGGGGGAACATAAGAGATACAGGTTATTATGGTCTTTGTGTGCAACACAGCAGTAAAAATCTTATTTATTACCTCACTGAACTGCATTAGATCACTTGATGCTCTTTTTGTTTCTGAAATGCGACTGGTTCATGTCTGGCTCGGTGTCATTACTCCGCAGGTTCAGTCGAGAGCTTCTTCTTCATTAGCCAATGATGTACGACTGGCTGCTCCAATCAGAGAGCTTGTAGCAATTAGACTGAGGTCTGCTGGACTACTTAGAGACATTAGCAAGCTGCTCGTTACCCGAGCTACTCCATGCTAACCATGTTAGCATCTTCCTGCCTGAGCAAGAGAAAAATATGAAGAACAAGATTGACTTCAGCCTTGTTACAGCTGTGTGTGTGTGTGTGAGAGAGAGAGAGAGAGAGGCTGCTCTGCAGGGAGGTTTGGCACAGTTTGTGTGAACAATGAATTTGCAGTTAATTAACCGCTGCATCTGTTTTTTCTTGCAGTGCAATTTGTGTGTGTACATGCAAATTACAGGAGGAATTTCCTGGTGGTGGAAGAATGTGTGTAAATTCTTACATATTTGAACTTGGAACCATCGCGTGTTTGATATATTTGCTTAAACTGACGTTTAAATTAATATTAATTACCAAAAAAAATTAAATAAAGAAATTTTTCTGATCGATTATTTGACTAACTGTTCTTGTTTAGTTTTTTGTTTTTGTGGCTGTGTTTTGAAAATCAGGGAATATAACTTAAAAAAACAACAACACACACACATAAATCCTGACACTCTGCAGCTTCAGCACGACTCCATTAGCTGATCCCTGCTAGGAGACATTAGGCACCATTACCACCTTAAATACACACACGCACACACACACACACATATGCACAAACACAGCTCAAGCCTCTTCATCCTTTTCTCTCACACTCACACACTTGAGCACACACACACTGCCTCCTCCAGCTTGCCTAGAAGAGGCAGCAGCTTCCTGTGTGTGTGTGTGTGTGTGTGTGTGTGTGTGTGTGTGCTGTTTACGCTGCTCTCTGCTTTTCCTTGCCTGGGATCCATTTTGGAAAGTGACAGCCTGCGGTTTGAAGCAGACGGTGTTTAACCAGGCTGTGGCTCCCAGACCCGTTTGAGAAGCTTCCTCTGCAGACCTGCAGGCGAAAATCATCGCTCTTCTCAGCTCTGTGTTTGTGGTAGATGAGGCTGATTGGCGGAGTAACTTTTCTACTTTAATGCAGCATTAAGACATTTTTATGTAAAACTCCACCTGTCTCAACGCAACACTGAAGATGGTTCCATTATTTCTGCAGATTTTCTGTTTGTCCTAATAAATGTCAGCTGTCAGTTTCCTTCACACTTGAGGAAATGAAAAAGAATTTAAGGCAGGAAATCTAAAAATGTCTCTTTACTTGTTTGTGTCTTATATGTTGTTACATAGAGCAGCAGCAAAGGAGTAGGAATAGTCACACATGCAACAACATGTAGCTTTTTCACCCTAAAATAATAGTTTTTAAAATCATTTTAATGTCAGACTGAAGTATAACATGTTGATTGGCTCTGTGTCTCAGACACTCGGCACTCCTGCAGCTTGTTTCTTTAAGCTTCACTCCGCAAATTTCAAAACTGAAACTTGATGAACATTACTATGTTGCACAGAACAGTAATTTTGGTGAAACTGGCTCGTATTTTATGGAGAAAATGTGCTCTTGTGTTACCTTGACTCTGTGATTCACAGAGATTCCTGAAAGCAACATGGAAGCTGCCTGCAGACCGAAGCTGCAGCTGCAGCACTGGGGAGTGATGGTGTTTACTCACTATCAGAGGAGGTTTGACTCACTGGCAGATGGAGGTCCACAGCTGGAATGAAGACCAGAACCAGAGCCGAGTGAGTGGACAATGTAACTGGACTCAACAGCTTCAACTAACTTCATGACAGAGGAGAGGACGCTGTAAAGAGGACGTTGATGGAAGAAAAGAGAGAAAGCGAGCGAGAGGACCGGCAAGAGTTCTCTCTGACTGATGATAGCATCACTAAATAAAAGGCTGCAGACTGACGCCAAACTGGACTTGCTGTTGTTGAACAGGATGTAGCTGCGTGCTACGTTGCATGTCATGTGATGTGTCTCCTGCTGGATTTTTTACAAATGGGGAAAAATACTTGTGAAATTGCAAAGGCACAAAATTCCTGCTTAATGTAGCTTTAGGTATGATGATAGGTTTGAATGGATGCATCCCTTCTTTGACTTTAAGTTAGGTCACTACTTAAAGGACTTAAGAGAACTACAACAAGTTGGAAAGTCCCTTGAATCAATTCTGCAACCTGACAAAGGAGACCAGCTTAAATCCAGTCACTGCCTGAACAGTCCAGCAGCTTTTCCTCATGTAACCTGTCGGACATCGAGTTCATTGCATGTTAGCAGGAAGTCCAGTCCATCTCCCCTGAAACATCAACATTATGTTCACTTCCTGTTGAGCGGACACAGCTCCTTGTTGTGACATGAGTGCAGGTGTGTGTTTATGTGTGTGTTCGGACAAAGAGTTTGGTTTCGATGAATTTTCGGTGTATTTTTTCTTACAGTGATTTTGCATGAGAGTTATGGTGCGTGAGCGACTGTATGTCCAGTACTGAATTGCTGCCCTCCACTCCGGCCAGCTGATAGAGCACTTAGCTCCAGTGTGAACTACGCTCTCATCATTTATTCATGCTTTATTTTGCACCAGGAACCATTTGTTCTATCCTTTCTACCCCCATCCACCTCTCTCTGCCCCCTCTTTCCTCTCTGGACCGTAATGGATCGTCGTTTCTAATTCCTGCGAGGTTTCTCCACAGACACGACTCCCTCCTCGTAAAGCTTCCTGCTTCCTGAATGCTGGCGATTAAGCCCCGGGTGATTGGCTGTGCCACAGGGTTTGTTTCCTCTTGGATTTTATGGGAGTCGGTCTGTTTTGGCAGCGAGGAGGTGGAAGGGAGCTCTCTGTGTTTGTGGAGTGATTTGGTGTTTTTCTACAATCTTTGGAGAGAGCTAAGAGTCAACAGGGGGAGCATCAGAGCTTTGTGTGAGGCCAGAAAGGAAAACAGGGAGCGGTGCTGATAGGAATTGAGATTTGCTGGTCCTCTTCTGCAGGCTGATGTCTCTCTCAGGCTGAATTTACTCATAATCAAAATACTGCACACAAAAAAAAGAACTTTTTTTTTCTTTCTTACAGCTGTGTGTTGGTTGGTCCAGAATTAAATAATTCAATTATTGGATCGATTTCTCAAAACTTTTTATTCTGACATTTTATTGTCATGAGGTTTGTCAGTAGACCACATGAGTCCCTATGTGATGTGAGTCGTGCATGGGTGAAGAAGTCTGCCATCTTTGACAAATAGCTACGGCTACACCACTTGGACAAATCACACGTGGTTACTAAATGCTAGTAGCAAATGTTACTGATTAAATTTCTACCACTCCCTGCTTTATATTTAGGTTAGGATTACCCATTGAATGGCAAAGACATGGTTTGTTGCAAGCTGAACGTTAACTGTTGATGGGTAATTTATTTGTCATTCACATTAGCTGGAGTATTGTTAGCAGTTAACGTTATGCTAACTTCTTTGCTCAATGCTAACAAACTAGCCACCACAAGTTGGACTTATAAAACAGGCCGTCGCAAGTGCCAGAACTGGCTAGCGCTGGCCACAATGCAAGTATGATTTAGTTTTAAAACGTTAAACGCGACTCAGACTGTCAAACTCAAACTCAAAGTGGTGAAGCCATAGCTAGCCATCCAAGACAGCGGACATTCTTGCGCCTGCACGACTCACATCACATAGGGACTCACATCGTGTACTGACACGGTTAATATTTTGGATTCATGCTCCATATTGCAGCGTCATCAGGTCAAACTGTTGTGAACATAACATTACACCTGCTAAACAGCATGCTACCATTGTCATTATGAGCATATTAGCCTCTGATGTTATCATCCAGCTGTAGTCTTGAATAATGATAATTATTTCATAAAATACAAAGAATGTAAAATGAGCTGGTCCTTTAGGGATTCCTAATATTAATAGAAAATTACTGATGATGCCTCCATCTGTGTTGTAAAGAGGATTTTCTAGTTTTAATGTAGGATAGGGCTGCAGCTAACAGGGTTTGTTGATAGGCTTAAT
>JAQFJB010000004.1:24261496-24272010 GCA_029874875.1 Naso minor | reverse complement strand
CGTTCCATCAAAATATATATCACAGTATTTTTTCATTCTTTGGATTGCTGCAATAATAATAAACATACATTTGCATAAAACAAACGTATTTGTCCTTCCTTATGTTGATAAGAGTATTGAAAACTTGAAAAATATCCCTTTAGGATACATTTAGAACTGGAAAAAAAAGTGTGATTAATTTGTGATTAATCACAATTAACTATGGAAATCGTGATTAATCACAATGAAATTCTATTGACAGATCTAATTTTAATTGATCAAATTATTATGTGTGACATATGCAGGTCTCTCACACACACTTTTTACACCAAAATCAGTAGGTATCTGCTGTTTTTTTTGTTTGTTTGTTTTGTTTTTTAGTGCAGGTAAACCCACTAAAAGCAGGTGGATGACTCCTTTCCATTTTTTTGGTGTATCATGTTCAAAGTCTTGCTCCCCAAACTTCACCAGACAACATGACAGATGTTTCTCTATAGAGGTTTATGGATCGTGCGCCGCCCTTGAGCATGAAAGAATTATTCATATTTACACTTTCAGGGTTCTGAGTAAATTGTTATCTTTGTTTGATAACAATTGTTATTGTGATTATTGAGAAGCATAACTAGACTTAGCAGACACTTTGTAGTTTGAATGTCATCATTATCATCTGGAAACAAACCAACCTAAAGGGAGAAAAACTGCAGAAGGGGAATCAAACGCAGCAAATATGCTGGGTTTTTTTTTAGCTTCACACGTCTCTCTTCCTCCTCCATCTTTAATTTGTTTCCCAGACCTATTTTCACATCAGAAAGCCGTGGCCTCGGCAGCCTCACACCGTGCCTTTGCCTCTGAATGCTGAGCTGTGATCAAATTCCTCATTGAGATGCAGATGAAGGGCCAGCCTGCTTGAGGCTCAGATCGTGGCGTTGGAAGCAGCCGCTAGGGTTGTTTGTTCTCCCTCCATGATTTGAGCTCATCATCCGCAGCAGAGACTAACAGGATCTCCTCCTCCTCTTCCTTTTCACAAGTAGCTGCACAGCCACTTTACCTCTCAGTGGCCCTTTTGTGGTGCGTGAACCTGTGTTAAACCACTCTTGGTGGAAGAGCACAATGGCACAGTGTCACTACATAATCTCTCTGATACAGAGCACACTCATAAGGGTGGAAAGACACAATACATGGAAAAAAATAAAGCACACTAAATGTCTAAAAATGACTTTATCTTTGTTCTACATGTTTTTGAGTTGTGTTCAACAAAGTTCAAACTCAGATAAATCTGTCATTTTTCATTATTCAAGTGAACGTTTCACAGAGTCTCCTGCCTCTGACCTCCAGGGCAACAGCAGTCAGAGAGTGAGGAAAGAAGTCATCAAACGTGACTAAATGTAACGTGAATCAGACCTTCATACATTACCTCGTCTGTGAACATTTCTGACTGAGTTACTCACACAGATTCTCATCTGCAGCAGAGGCTGTTGAACAGTGAAACAAGTGCAAATTTGCTATAGCTGCAGCCAGCAGCAAAAAACATGGTGGGTGCAAAATACTGTGTACTTGTTTGATATTAAATTCTTTCTTTTCTGCATATTTGGAAAGTAAGAAAGTTAAAAAAATAAATAAATAAAAATTTCTGTCTGCGATGATGCCTCTCACAAGAGTCTACTGTCCACGACAAAGTGTGTTTCTCTATAAAGTTTGGCCATGCTACATTAATCCATTTGGAAGTTATGCATCTTTTTGCAATAGGCCACTCCCATTGCCATGCCCCCTTTTAGCTTATTGGCATGAACAAAAACACACACTTTCACACACACACACACACACACACACACACACACACACACATCACTTGACCTCCATGCGAAAACTTTGGCAGCCAAAGAGTGGAGAGTTTTGTCGACAGACCGACTGACCAAGCCACCTGTAGAGAGCTGCTGGTTGCAGCTAATAAAGGAATCCCATGATCCCACCCTGCTTCACCTGCTTTGTTTCCATGCTTTGATAGAGAGACCTCTAGTGGTAGACACTATGTATCAGGAGCTTTACCTGTGCATTAAATATTTCTTGCATGGCTGTAAGAAAAACTTGCTTAGAAAAACATCAGCCGCAGCTCCTCAGTCGGTCAATAGGATGTTAGCGGGATGACTGCATTCTTCATTACTGATAACTAAGGAAGAAAAACAAGTTAACCCCTTCAACAAACGTTAGACTTCAATGTCCAGTTTGTAGGATTTAGTGACATGTAGTGATGAGATTACAGATTGCAACCAACTGATTATCCTTCAAACATCTGTTCCAAGCATCTAGTAGAGCCTATGTGGCCACAGAAGACACGAAAAACATCAAAGGCCCACTCCAGGGCCAGTGTTTGGTTTGTCCATTCTGGGCTACTGTAGAAACATCGAGGTGTAAGAATCCATAGAGGAGGACCTGCTTCTTTCACAACAATATAAACATACTCACGAAAAATATATAGATTATTTCTAGTAATCAAAATCCTACAATCCCAAAAACTGAACCATTAAAAAATGAAGTGGAGCAAAATGTAGCCAGATTGAAGGTGGAGTCAGTAGGATTTTACCAAAAAATAAAATACAGACATTTCCAAAAGTAATGCTGCTCAGTCATCACTCGTGGGCCTCTGTATATGTGTGGTGGTGACTGTGTGCAGAGACAAACTGCCCTCTGCCTGTATTTTGACTCTGACTCAGAACCTGCTTGGGACGAGAACAGGTTGGAAGGGGATGCGTTTCCCCCAGCCAATGACAGCATGCAGGTGAGCTTGAGAGCACTGCGGAGCACAACTCCTGGACCAGACTGGAGAAAGTTCCAAATGTGGACATAGCACAAAGAAAAGGAACTATAACCCTCGTGAGCAAGCGGATAAAACTTGTTCCAGAGTGAGTCTCAGTTTGGCTTTTAGCCGTTCTGGAGCACTGAAAGAGAGGCTGGGAAGAGTGATGCAGAGTCGGGCTACTTTGTGATGGACAGGTGGGTACTAAACACTGGCGGTTAGCTTGTTAGCTTGCTAAATGATCAACTTCTCCATTAAACAAATATAATATTCCTAAGTACCTTGCTGTGTAACATTAGGTAAGCGGTATAGCAGTACATGTAGTACACGCTAAGTTACGATACTTCTGGTGCGTTGAGTGGGGAGGGGGCCAGTTTGAATGTTGTGTTTACAAACGGTGACAAACAAATGCTACTGACTCCACCTTTAAAGATGAGAAAGTGACAGAATTTAATTAATTTCAACACCAGCATAAACAAGCAGATTTTGTAAAGTAACATTTGGAAGGGACCCCAATTATCTGTGGACCACCAAGCAGGTTTATGGGGCTGGAATTAATACCTGTGGAGAAAATCTGCAGCAAAATAAACACTTTTGTCAAATCAAAACAATCTGTGCACACATTTGCAGTCACATGGTTCACTCTGGAGGTCAAACCAAAATGCTTTTAGGAGTGTTTCTGTAGACACGTTAGATTTGGTTGCATGCACTGTTTGAGTTAAGTCTTATCTCTGTTGATGAATCCACTTTTATTTGCATCAAGGGAGTTTTAATGACAGGTTGCATCAAGTGTGAAGCAAATACAATACCTCACAATATCCTGGTCGGTGGTGTATGACAGCAGATAGCTTTTAAATGTGTCTGATATTAAAATGCATGGTTGAAAGACTGGTCAGTGAATAAACCTTTTGAGGGACAATAGACTGTTCACTGTAGCGTATAATTATCACGAATGAAAGAACGCAGCAGAGGAATACTGAATCACCCAGGTTCAAAGAAAGTTAGTGAGGAATTAGCATGGCTGATGGCACAGCAAAAGAGTTTACAGTTTGGAATAAACTGGGACGCGAGTGTTCACTGTCAGTCTGTCTGATTTCTTTAGAAAATGTTAATCTCTGGATATTTTACAACCACTGCCCTTCCTCTTTATCGTCTTTTTATTGATTGGTCCATTTTCTTTGTTAATGCTAATTTCAACTCTTACCTCTAAGGGTTTGAGTGATGTGGAATATTTAAAACCCATATCTGACGTTCAATAGTCAACATAATCAAGTCAGTGAACTTTTAACCTGAAGGGTGGTGAGGGAATATGGCCCATGCATAACCAGAATAAAATCATAATTTGTTGATTTTTTATGCAGTCTTGGCTGCTTTAGAATTCTTCTGTTCAAATAAATGAGACACTGGCGCTGGGTCACCAGTCTTCTTTGGTTTGAGCGTTTTGGTCAAAATCCACGACAAGAATGTTGTAATTGTAATAACGTAATAATGTAATTGACAACAGAAAGGCAGACAAACAAACAAACAAACAGACAGATGCTGTCTTCAAATGGAACTCTTTATGCTGTGAAGTTGTGTCGTGAGTTGGTTTCCAGGACAGGCTTGGCGTTCAAGAGGTAACCGCACAGGAATAGTGTTGCTAGGAAACAGTAATATGGACGCAAAAGACCTCTTGTTCTCCTCCTGGCTTTCTTTGTGGAAATGTTACATCATTACTTTGTGAATTAACGAAATTAACAGAAACAAGGGACGAGACGACGAAGGTGATGATTTATATCTAATTTAACAACCTGTCAACAGTTGTCATAGCTACCGTTGGTCCTGTATGGTCCAATACAGGCTCCACCATTTCTGAAAATGTCAGCAAACATGTCGCAGCTCGTGAACTCGGCGCTTTCTGATAAATTCAACTTGGGGGGCGTTCATATGGTCTCTTCTTCTTTGGGTGCAGTTCAGGTTTGGACTCAGTTACCAGGAACTGAGAGAAAACACAAAGACCTCTAATTGGAAATAATGGCCGTCTTCTCTGTTTTTTTTAATCAAACACACATTTCTTCAAAAGCAGGACACAATCACATTCTTGCTAGTTGAATGCAGAGCAGGCTGGAAAACAGCTCAAAGACCCTGGCGAGGGGAAAAAAGCTAAACAAAGTTTCAAACAAATGAGCTAGTATGTAAACTTGATGGGTTACTGTTAAGTGGAAACAGGTGGGCGGGAAGGTTTGGCAAGCCTGATGTCATTGAAGTGGAAAAAAGCAGTACAGTCAGATTTCATGAGGCTAACAGAGAATGCCGGCAACAGTAACGGCAGACGGCATTGTCATCAGAAGGTAAAATATTTCAACTTTTGCCGTCCACTGCAACAGAATTTACAATCGGATGTTACTTAACTCCTCAAATGCTTCAGGCAAGGAGAAAATCTAGTGGAGTATACAACGGTTGTCGTAAGTTTCAAGTCTTTATTAATGGAGAAAATACTTGATCTGTGAGTTTCTTTGGTCGCCTTTGTCATCCAGCAATCTTGCCGGTGGTTCACAAGGCAAATCTCTCACCCCTTTGTTTGAAAGATATTTGTCTGAAGGGCCATTTAGCCCTAAACATTTCACCCTACCCCTCTATCTCAACTCAACTGGGACACACCTACCTCTAAACGTGAGCAGGCAAAACAGGGGGGTAGGGCTGAGTGGCAGGGTCAAAGGGTGGAATAGGATTGAGGCTTAATGTTTGTAATTGCAGGTTGTCAAACGAAACAAGGCCACAGTGAGGAAATGTGTGGATGGATCAAATTTCTCTCTTGCTGTCTGGATCGTCAGTGACCTCTGTTTGTGAGCATATTTGTCTCCCATTGTGTGTTGGTGATGCTGCAGGGGCACATGTGGATGTGTCTCAGCCTGTCAGGCTCATGAATTCCCCATTTAACTGGCCGTCTGGGCACACAGGCAGCGGTTAGTGCATTGATTGTACTTTGTAATGTGCGTTTGTCGGAAAGGAAGATGGTCATGAATGGCTGTGAGGGCCTTTGAAAGGGGAACATATGCCCTGTTTTGAAGATGAGAAGCCGTTTTGTGGCACATGCACACCATTAGCCGGGCACAATGGAGAGCCCTCAAGGCCGAGTGCTCATCCTATACATGGGAAATGAGTGTGAGGAGCAGCTCTGCGAAGGCATGAATGTGATGTTACAGTCTATTTGCTGAGCCGCCGTGTTGTCCTCAAGCTATTCCACGGCAGATACAGTCAGCAGGGAATGATACAGAAACTATAGAGCAGCTGCTGAGAGGAGCACGCTGCTGAGTGTCAATGTTACACACCATTAAGTGCAAATCAAGGATATTTAATGTTATTAATGACTCATTTCAGTGACAGAAGTCTGTGTCAGTTTTTAGATGAATGTATTATTAGATAATTGTATGTACGCTAGATTTGACTGGTGCCAAAAGGTCAGAAGTAATGGGACACAGTACAGTTTTTCATATTTTTAAGCTCCTCTGTTGATGGAAATCTTAATATTACAACAGACAAACTTTCTTTTCTTCATCTTCTTGATGACATCAACACAGCAGATCCCTTTCAAAATCTGTTAAAACTGCAGAAACCTGAAGAGTGGAGGCTGTTATAGCACCATGGTGTCACATCACATTACAGGTACTGTATGGTGTCTGTATTACGATAAATTCAAACCAAATTCAAATTTAAACAACGCTGTTAATTCAACAAGGGGTAATTAGTTAAAAACACACATATAGCAGCACACAGACATACACCATGGAGCCAAAAAAGCTAAATGCTGCATGTGATGGGGAGAATATATATGCATACACTACAAGTATATGTGCATATAAGTAAAGACATAAATACGTAGTTGATTAGGTAATGAGATTTAAGCATTCAAAAGTCGAACTTCAGAGGGGATCAAAGAATTAGGGTGGCAGTTAGTTTTAAAAGCAAGTAAACATTAAAAACTCTGGATTCAATGTTTTCTTTATATTTTTCTTGGGCTTGTAACTGAATCAGAGGTGGATATCTGTCAAGAGGTCGGTGGAAACCAAACAACAAACATAAGTGACACTCATGAGATGGACACAAACACGACTCCACTTTCTGTTTTATGCGGAAATTGTTGCAATTGTTTGTAAAGAGGTTTGCTTTACACTGTCAGATGTTGTGTTTTTAGCTTGCTGTCACTAAACGGACAAGGAGCAATTCATGCAATCATCAGGTTTAGAGTCAGGGCTCAGTGAAATGTGTGTGTTTTAAGACTTGAGGATTGAATCACCGCAGAGCCTTATGGCTGCACCAGCTGCTAACAGAACATCACATATGCTCAATAAGAACAGGAAACAGGCTTTACCTGAACTGCAGATGAGATCGACTGTTTTTCCACTGCTGCCGCGATTGATCCCTGAAGTTTCATCCGCCTGACTGCTCCGCTCCGCTCTCCTCCTTGTGTTGATAACAGGCCCTGAGCTTGCTGTTGGTTTGATAGATGCAGACAGAAACTAAATGCTGAAAAAATCACTCTCCTTTTTGTCTATTCTCTCTCTCTCTCTTCCCCGTTTACTCATATCTGGAAAACCCATTCTGTTAAAGAACCAGTATGCAGGATTTAGTGGCATCTAGTGGTGAAGTTGCAGATTGCACCCAATTCTGACGGTAATATCCCTCGGTCACCTCCAGTTAGGAGTATATAGGACATCTTACAGTGGCCTTGAGAGCCCGTGTTTTGTCCTTTGTGGGTTTACTATAGAAACATGGCGGTGCAATATGGTGGGCTTCATGGAAGAGGGTCTTCTCCCAATGTAGATACAAAGGGCTCACTCAAAAATGATAAAAACACAGAAATTCTCATTTTCAGGAGCTTTTACACCAACCAAAATATAACTATGAATATTTAATTTCATTTATTACATCGTAAAAATGAATTATTTTTATTTTTTTTGTTTTGTACATGCTGATACGGTCGATTCTTTTCGTCCCCAGACACTGTTTTGTCATTTTGAGATATTTGCTGCCTACATTAAACCAATTACAGAAAAAAAAATTTGATGCAACATTTGAGGTGCTACAGTGCAGAAATGAACTTGTTTAAATTAGAATTCTTTATATTATTATTGTAAACGATAAGAGACACAACACATTAATCCATTAACATCAGCAACAACAATAACAGAGTCATACAGTGAGAAAAAACAATACAAAACAAAAACAAATATCAAGAAACAACAGCAAAAAACAAAACAAAACAAAACAAAAAACTTTGATTAGGGATACTTGATACATACTTTTTGTCTTTGGCTTGGTTTGTCGTTTTTTATTTGGACCAGTACTGCTCCTGATGGCTGACACTCACATAAGCACTAATCTCTGGCTGACCCATCAGCAAACTTCACAAAAACTCTGAATTTATCAAATCAAACCAGTTTGCCGAACACAGGCCATCAGTAATAGAGGTTATCACACGTATCTCGTCACATTATTGGCTCTAAACATCAGAAACAATTTCATCATTAGAACAGTAAACAACAACAACAACAGTTTATCGTGCATCAGAGGGGAAGGGGAGGTGCAGTTAACTGTGCATCTTTAGAAAACAAGTTTACAACAAAATATGTCAAAAATACCGGCATACAAACTAAAATTCCTATGTGTGGAAATGTCCTTAAACTCATCACTTCTGTCGACATGTCTGTGCTGTTTAAGATGTTTGAGTCTTGTGCAAAGAGCCACTTCATGAAATGCTACACCCAAATTATGACTATAAATAATTCAAATCACCACGTCTCAACAAGCTCTATATTAAACCTTGTTATGTCCAAAGCGAGCGTGTTATCTCACACCAACAGATGTCGGGCGCTCGAGCTGATCTCACAGAATGAAGCGTTTAACCTTTCTTAGATTGACGGCGTGCAAACAGCCACTGTCATTTTTTAAGGAGGTATTATTTTATTAGTTAGTCTGAGAAGAAGATCACAGCCTGGTTGCTCCTCATCGTCTCTCGGATTAAATGGATGCAGACGAAGACTCGCGTTTTGAACCTCATGACTTCCCTGCACCCTCACAAGCATCATTAAAAAAGTGTGGCACCATCACACTTCTGCTTACAGGCTTCAGCAAAGCCCCGAAAATTAATAAGATGTGAGTGAGAAAAATGAGTAAAAAACAAAACATTGCTTTAATGTTTTCTGCAAGGCTTTTATTCTCTATTTCATGATTATTCTCTGTGAAATCAACACAAACACAACAAGGTGTGACAGCTGTTATGAGCTTTCACCGTCGCTGCCGATGGGTTTACACCGAAGTTGCTGTAAAGTCACATGTGTCACTGACAGGCAGTTACATTTCTGAACGTTTACGAGCCGTGTGCAACCGCAGTCTCTGTCAAGGAGATTAACTCCAGAATCATTGCAGCTACTTTGACCTTTGACCTCTTCACTGTCAGATGTTGATAATGCTGCTAATCTGTCTGCGGCTCTGCTGGAGCCTCAACAAAGAGGAAATATCACAGGAAGAGGAGCAGATTGTTTTCTCTGCCTCCGTTTACAAAGAGGGAAGAGGAGAGGATGACAGTGACACACGGTGATATCCTCGCACCTCCTACTACACACACACACACACACACGCACACACACACACACTCTCCCTCCCCACAGGTCAACCCTCCTGGATCAGTATTATCACATCTGGCCCAGCGCTACGCAAATCCCTGCCATATTTTTTCATGTAGTGTGAGAATGAATGAGAAGATGATTAGTGAGCATAAGCCACCTTGTGTGTGTGTGTGTGTGTGATGGCTCACAGGATGAAATCATGCTAGCTGAAGCATGGCAGCTCTCCAGCAGCAGCAGCAGCTTGTCCTGCTCGATTGCAGGATGGAGACAAAAAGAAAAAGAAAAAGAAAAAAGCAGGAAACCAAATGAAATCCAGCAGCTCTCTCTCTCTCTCTCTCTCTCTCTCTCTCTCTCTCTCTCTCTCTCTGCTTGTGACACACAGAAAGGACACAGCTGCTCAGTGAAATCTGTCGTTTTCACTAAACAAAGCTGCAGAGGACGAGGTCGTGTCAAAACCTATAAGAGCTCGTCCAGCACTGTGTCAGCGTTATTTTCTGCATCTATGCAAAAAATCACTTAATCTTTTTCTGCTCGATTCATCCTGAATGTTCGTATTTTACCTGAAAACTAGCTGTTGCATTAAAGGACAAACCCTTTTCATGAGATCCTGGCTTTGTTCTTTGGTGGATTTATCCATATTTCTGACAAGTTAAGATGTGGGAAGGTAGTGACTTCATGAGGAAGTGATTATGTGAAAAAGACAATTTCAGTCTACAGCTCGACCATCGATCAAAATGTTTTTCATAGATCATTATGAGCAACCAGATTAAAGGTCAGAAGTCACAGAGATAGAATAAACAAGGAAAAAACAGTGCTCCTTGTTTTGTTGTCTTACTTTCTGTACATAACAGAATATTTCTGCCTAGAACAGGCTGTAAAAGGGTTAAAGAAACTCACATTTGAGCTTCTTGAAGGAACTTTCATTTGATCTTGATTTTAGTGCCACTTGTTGACAAATGTGGTACTGCTCACTGCTGTAAAGATCTTGTCTAGTGTGAGCATTTGTTTTGAAAGAGTGAAAGGAACTTATTTACACAAAACCAGTTCGGCCATAAACACAAATATTAAAATTATCTAAAGGAAAATCTCCTCCTGCTTCCAACCATAGAGAGTAAAAAAAGAGAACTGCGGAT
>JAQFJB010000004.1:24207641-24219958 GCA_029874875.1 Naso minor | reverse complement strand
CACATATAAACACATGACCTCATCACCATCCATCCTGCCGTCTCTCTTTCACTCACTTCCAAAACAAATGCACGCGTTGCCGGTGTTATGTCGAGTTCTTTACAACAGTAGGCGCTTGTGTCACCACCACTTTGGCCCAAAGGGGGGCGCTAGAGTCAACAAAAACTGAAAGTTCTCCATAGTCACTTTAAAAAATATTAAAAGTGTCAAAGCAAAATTTTGACGCAGGGACTGTCACGTCAGGTTTTTTCCAGACGCAAACGGAGTTCTGATGCCTCAGTGCAGTTGCCCACTTTACATCATCTGGGCAGGTAATTGTAACTTACAGTATCGATTAGCAATCAGCCATCTGCAGATATGAGGTCTGCACTGTGCCTCTCTGTGAGACATTATAGATGAGGCAGATGCTCAGGGCCTGTCCAGGCTTGTCTGCGTCTGTAATGACTCCCCACACACACCGTGCTGTGTGCATGTGTGTGTGTGAAGCAGAGAGGGCTTTTCATCTGTGAGATGTGTTAAACTCTTAACAACCTGTTTTAACACTTGCATCATGTGGAGCTCCGGCAGTCAGCAGGAAGCCGGCCAGGCTGCAGCGGTGGAGGTGCAGGTGGTGGTGAAATCCCCTGTGCAGCTGACGCCGACGGGCTTGTTGCAGAGTATTACATCAGCTCTGCTTTCTGACGCATTAATGGGCCAAACTGCTCTTCACTTTACAGAACCACAGCTGATGAAAACAGTCATCTTTCAAAGAATTAACGGGGGAAAATCCTCCAAATTAAACCTGGAATTAGCATTGGTGCAGTCAGACTGAAAAGCAAACCTTGAACTTTTAATGTGTGCACTCACTACACTCCTTTTGTTTCCTCAGTGAAATCATTTGTTCTGTCGGGTTACTTCAAAATATTAAACTGCTGTTTTGCTGTCAAAGATTATGTATTTTGTGACACTGCAGGTGAAAACATATTTTTGTCGTGCACTGATAAATTTTGAGGTTTTGGGTTATTTTACTTGATAACATGTCTTCTTTCAGACAAGTGAGAAGAAAACCTTCAAAATGCACAATTGGTTGTTTGTTCTAGTTCAGATTTCCGTTTTTTTTTTTAACTTTCAGAATTGATTGTCAGTGTCATTTTGTGGTGGGCAAAAAATATTCAGTATATTCATTAAATATTCATTGTGCTTTAAACTTTCATCCAAACTCCAAAGTTTGGATCCTGCTCTTGAGACTCAAAGCAAATATAATGGAGGTCATTCCAAAACCAAAGCAGTGTTAAATGTGTCTTGGAAGCTATAATGTCATCTCATATCTTTGCAGATCTTATTTCTTCTTTTTTTTCCAGGTTGTGATAAATCTCAAACATTTCTCTTTTTGAACATATTATTCAAACACCCAATATCTGCTTATTTTAAATTATTATATTAAATTTTTATCAAATTATAGTAGTATAGTATAGTATAGTAGTTTTCTTTCATAAGAAGCATCAAAATCCGTATTTTATTTTTTCTGATCCATTTGGCTAAACTGAGAAAAAGACACGTTTCCCTTTAGAGGTATAAAAACTTTCCTGGACTGTGTTGAAGAGTTGCTGTTGAGCTGAAAACAGGGTGTTTTAGTTTTGGAACAGTTTAGAGCTGAATGTTCTGCACAAAAACAACAATATGTTGAATAAACAAGTAAATTAATATATTCTGCACTAAACTAGACTTTATAGATATACAAATGACCGTTCTCTCTAAGAATTCAACTCTCTTTTTTAAGAGAGAAATTAAGAAACTTGAAGAATTTGCACAGAAAGTTCTTAAAGATGTCTTTCATTGCTTAGCATTGTAACAGATTACTTTGGTATTAAGGCATTTTTTAAACATCCTCAACGCTATAAGCTAACCTTCTAATCTATAGATACTCTATGAAACATGCATGTAAGTGAGCAGTAGCAGTCTGAGGACTCATCGTTGTGCAGCTGTCCAGCAGGTAGAGCAGTGGGCGGTAATCAGTTCAAACATGTAACAGGAGTCGTGCAGGTTCAGAGTTCCTCCTTCGATCATAATCAGTGACCTGGTTAAAACTTTTGTCTCTCCTCTCTCGTCTCCTCTGGTTTCAGGTACTTTTCAGTCAATGTCTTGGCTCATTGACTTCTTATTGTGACAGAAGAAAGCAACGTTATGCCTGCCTCTAACATAAATTTTTAATTTTATGTCTTGTTCGCGATTGATAATTTTGCTGGTTTGAGCAGTTAAATCTCGCCATCTTGGATACATTTCTGGAAACGAAAAATTGATAAAGCAGGTCAGATTTCTTTGGAAAAGAGGCTTCTGGGTTCTTGTCGTGTGTTCAGCAGCAGCAGGAAAATTAGTCGAATGAGTCACACAGAAAACCCTCCGCTGCACAGTCTGAAGCTCTGAGATGCAGAATGAACCTCAGCGTCTCTTCTCGCAGCTGTCTGTTACAGCTGAAGCTTCTTCTGAGGTTTTCAAATGATGCCGCGAATGTCTGTCGTCTATTTCATGATGTAATTGCCTCATATTACTTGTGTGGGTTTGACCGCAGAATAGTTTGTTTTCATTCAAAGGCGAAGGCTGAGGTCCTTCAATGTGAGCAGGGACATGCTGTACATGTTCTCCAAGTCGGTGGTGAAGAGCGCTCTGCTGTGTGCTGCAGTCTGCTGAGGGGGACTCTGTGGGGAATGTTGTGGAGAGACGCGCGTTGAGCAAGGTGCAGAGCATTTTGGACAACAGCAGCCATCCACTACACTGCATCTTGGCAGGACAGAAAAGCAGCCGTAGTGACCGGCTCATATCGATGTGCTGCAGGATTGAGCTATTCAGGAGATCCTTCATCCTCACAGCTATCAGATTATTAAACTCCTCAGTCAGTGGAGGAGGATCATGACCCCCCCAAACAAAAGGTTCCACAGACTGGAACCTTTTGTTTGGACCAGTCACTGAATCTGTGTCAGTGTGTGAAATTTGTCTGCAGTCGCTGAAATAAATCTAACACAGAAAACGCTGCAAGTGTGCTCTGACCCGATGTGTGTGTGTGTGTGTGTGTGTGTTTCAGGTAGCAGCTCAGGCTGTGTTGTTCATGTGTATGAACACCGCTGGGATTTTCATCAGTTACCTGTCGGACCGCGCTCAGCGTCAAGCCTTCCTGGAGACGCGGCGCTGCATCGAGGCTCGGCTGCGACTCGAGACAGAGAACCAGAGACAGGTGAGTCCTCAGCGTAACACCAGACAGTCCTGATGGCTGCTGGCTTTGGTTTTTCATACTTCATGTGATGCTTCGGTCATGTTCCCCTTGAATTATTTTCATTTATTCTGGCTTTTGCAGTTTGTTTGTCCAGCATATGATTTTCTATGCTGAAAGCACTGTTAGTGTTTTTTTTTAATAGGACACGGCGTCCATGGCTCAAACTGACAGTTTTAAGGATGGATTGCCTTAAAACTATGTGCAGATATTCTTGATCACCAGTGGATGAATCCTACAAACTTTGGTGATCTGCTGACTTTTATCAAATGAAAAGATAATGTTGACATCTGAGAGTCAGAGTGGAATAACTTGACAACTCCTGGATTGATTTTCACAATATTTGCTATAGATGTTTCAAGTCCCTCAAGGATAAATTATAATGATTTTGGTGATCCTTTAACTGCCCCTGTAGCGCCACCAGCAGGTCACCTAGAACCACCATCAGGGCTGCATGATTCTTGCTAAAATGTGAATCACGATTTTTCTCCCTGAGAATTGACGATCACGATTCTCTCACATGATTCTTATTTTTTCATAAAAATTTTTACTGCACACAAGTAAATAAAAACAAAACGTGCTGTCTACACAGGGCTTTCAACAGGCATAACCTGTAATAAAGTGCTAGACTTAAACTTCAGTCTCTTGTCTGGCAGTTGGGATTTTTGGATGTGGTTCTCTTGTCCTTCACTGTAACTCATACTGGATTTTGCGGTGATGTTGGAGGGGGTTACAGAGATTTGTACTGTTACCTCGCTGTGCTACAACGATGCCAAAGCATTGCTCACAGATTATTACTCCTTGTGCATCGTTGCCGGGTTCAAACCCGAAAAAGTTCCACACGGTGGAATGTCCAACTTTTTTGGCACGAGTACATCATTACTCTCGCTGTGGCCACCAGGATTTTCCTCAACGGCGCTCGTTTTTTTCTTTCATATGTAAAATATGGCATCAGGCAAGTGACTCCTGTCTCCCTCATGCTTGTCTACATGTGACACTGCAAACGCCGCATCTGGTTACTGTGGCAATGGCGGGTGACAGCGGAGCACTTTTTCAAAAATATGATCGCATGCACGTAAGAACCGAGACTGATTTTTTTTTTTTTACGATTAATTGTGCAGCCCTAACCACCATACTTAACTTGATGCAGAGTTCTAGACTCTCACCTCCCAATGACCATGAACAACATCTGAACTACCACAGCACCTTAAAAACAGGAGGAGATAACAGAATCATGTGCAGAAAATGTGTTTTTCCTTCCTGTTGTTCAGTGATGGATCTCAGTATGAGGAGAGTTTGATAAGGAAGCAAAGCGATTGATGGATTTCAGTTGACAGGACCGGATAGTAACAGCTCAGCTAATGAGCTCGCTGAGAGGAAAATAACATGGACACTGCATCGATCCACTGCTGTCATGCAAACTGTGCATCAGTCCAGTGGACTCAAACACACACACACACACACACACACACACACACACACAGTGACACATGGTGAGCTTTGTTTACACTGCCGAGTGGACAGTCAGGCTCTGAGAAGCCACAGAAAGCTTTTACAGCGTCATGTTTCCTGGAAGGGTTCGGCTCTAATAAGCTCTGGGATGGTTGTACTGGAGCGAGATGTGGCCCCGCCCCGAGCGGACCACCTTAATGTGAACCAATCAGGGCCTGTTGTGTCAACATGCGGTAAGAACACAGAGCCACTTGTTTGTGTACAGCACAAAGCAAGACCGGCTCCCTGTGTGTGTGTGTGTGTGTGTGTGTCTGCTTGTTTCTCTGTACTCTGATGTGGGGACAGGATGGAAGCTGCGAGTAGAACAGAAGGCTACAGAATCAATAGCTGCTCTCTAATCAATAGTTGTATATTTAAGATGGGGCTCTTACAGTGATGTGGCTGTGCAGCAGAGTGATTTTAGTTTTTCAGCTCATTGTTTTGGTTTTATGGGCTTAAACTTTTCTGCTTTGGTGCAGTCACAGCGTTCTCGTCAGCTGTGGCCTTGTTCACACTGCCAGCCCAAATCGGATTTTTGGCATATTCAGTTTGATTTTATTAAATCTAGACAGCCACAAAACATGTGAAATCAGATTTTTGCACATCAGATCCAAACCTTATGGCAGTGTTGAATAGTAACGAAGTAGAAATACTTTTTGTCATTATGCTTCAGTAGTTTTTTCGATACCTGTTCTTTACTATTTTTATTTCTCTGGACTCTTATTTTTACTTTACTACATTTTCCAAAGAAAATTGATACTTTTACCCCATTACTTTTTAAACAAGCATCTTAGTTACTGGTTACTAAATAAAACCGGAAGAAATTTGGTAGGCTGCTAGCTAATGATTTTTTTGTTATGTTTTGTTTCTGTAGCCAATAATGTTGGATCACAGACTGCAGTAAGTTGGATCATTGGTTAATCATGTTAGGCACGAGTGCAAACAGGTGCTCTTAAGCTGCAGCACGGTAATTACTGGGTTGCTCCTTTGGGTGCTGCTGCTGTTGTCACATGTTATGTTTGATTTTAAATCATTTTGTTGTTATGATGTAGTAGCAGTCGCCCCGTTGCAGATTCAGCTTAAACTAAACTTTTGCCGATTGTGTTCAAATCAGACCCACAGGAGTTTAGAAAGTTGAAAAAGCTTTCCACTGAAAGCATTTTTTCAAATCACTTTATTTGCATTTTGTTTTATGATTGAGATATTCTGCAGTTTTTAAAAAGGCAAACTTGGCTGCTTTTTACATGTACTTTTTACTTGTACTTTTAATTTTACTTTCAGTACTTAAGCAAATTTATATTCACTGCACTTTTGACACTTAAGTGCAGTAAAAACCATCTACTTTAAGACTTACTCAAGTAATATGCTAATAGATGACTTTCACTTTTACTCAAGTCATTTTCCAGTAAGGAATCTTTACTCACGTGGCTTTTTGGGTTCTTTATACAAGACTGCTACATGCTGACGTGGATTGAAATGTGATTGTAATTGGATTTCTGCAGATGTGTTTTTAGTCCGGATGCTCAGGTAACTCAAATCGAATATCAGAGTATTTCGACTCCACATGAATATTGTTCACCTGAACAAAAATGTCTTGATGGAAAAGATGAGGTGCTAGATGGCCACAGATCCTGACAAACGTCCTGCAGCACTTTGTAAAATTTGCACGCCACCTCTCATCATCAAATGTCATTTTATAGGGTGCAAAGCTCCCAACAGCAGTGATGTGAAGAAGCTGTAAGAAAATTGTCTATATGCCCAAAATTATACAATAAAATGCCCTTATCTGAGCCAATTATGCATGCAAGGTCATATCAAGTGTTTGAAGGTATTTACAGTTTTATGGTTCAGTGCAAAAGCACAGATTTTGATTATGAATCAGCCGAAGATGCTAACAGTTAAATGGGGCCCAGAAGCTCATTCGTGGCTAAATTTAAACTGAAAATACACCAGAAGCATCAGTGAAAACAGAAGGAAGGAACAAAGTGTTTTCAGATTGTTGAACCTTAAACTCTGTCTGAACGAGATATGAAGATTGAAGTTGTCAGTGAGCCGCTGCAGGGGCTTCAGCTCTCGCCTAAAATCAAGCTGCGCTAATGACTTTGAAAGCTAATGTGACACTGAGTCCGCTGGCTCTCAGCTGTCCAAACCAGACACCATGTCCAGTGGAGCAAACACACACTGCAGCCCCCGTTCACCGTCCACGCTGCAAAAAATGTTCAGCTGCAGTTTCAACAGTTAAAAAACATGAGAAGAGATGAGTTTATTCTTCAACAGTGTCTTTAATGAGATTTGCTTACGCTTTAAATACTGAAGATTCTTGAGAAAAGTCAACATGTCGTTTCCATTATTTCTAGAAAAAAATAGTTATTGTGGGGGAAAAGAATATTTTTTAAATAAACAATTTGTCATAGTTTTACGCTAAGATGTTCAGACACGTGACATGAAAACATCGAGTATAAATTTCAGATGAAGACAGCTTCATCATCATTCATAACAGATAATGTTAATCAGTATACACCTAGTAAATGTATATTTATTTGACTTAAACAAAAAAAGGATGTAATTCATAAAAGATAGGTTGATGATTGATACAAATGAAAAAATGCAATTTGCTGGAAAATAATCAGAAGGATGATTTAAAATCATTCAAACCCAACTTCACATCACAAGCAGAAATTTGTCAAAAATAATTTGTGTTAGTTTGAGGGGGAAAAAAATATAAGAGGATAAGAAGTTTTTTAACATTACTTGGCTCTGAAATTTCCCTTTAAGACTCTTCACTGTGGATCACACTTGGATATATTTATACATGAGCTTGTTTCTGTCCTTCATTGATGCAATAATGTTTACACGGCGTGAAATGCTCAAATCCAGTCCTGTGCTTTTGTAATTATAAAAATATCTTCCTGCACAAACTTAGAGAAACAAGTTTTTCAGGCCATTTTGGAAAATAATAAACTTCATGTTGGCTTGCAAAGATGTTTTAAATGTTTAGTTTCCAAAAATAAAATTAGTTTCTATTACAGTCATTCATCTCAGTGAGTTCTGAAAGGCCTTTTTATGCAGGTGGAATTTAAAGCAAAGATTTCACTGTGAATATCAGATTGACATTGATTGACAGGTGTGATGCAGCGGTGGAACATCGCAGCTCTCAGACTAAAAGTGCAAACGTTCCTCAGACATTCAAACATTTAGCCTGAATTAAAAACGACTCTGGAAGATCCACATTTCTTTCAGTGAATCTCCAGCAACAAACCCCGGAGCGTTTGCTTGCTGCTGCAGCAGAAGTATTAGCAACGCTCCACTGCAGTGTTTGTCTGTCTAGACCTTAATTTGGGGCTGCTCCGCTTTCCAGCACCAACACCAGGTCGACTCGACACACTGAGAGCAGGAGGCGGAGTGACGGCATCGGATGATGGTCACGTAGCTACGACACCTTCACTTTGATTTTGACATGATAAAAAGTCAGATGTAAAGAAATTTTTCTACTGACTCATAGAGACAACATCACTGGATGTTTTTGTATTCAGTGTGACAATGAGTGAGGACGCAGTGAGAAGGTCCTGGGTTCGAACTCAGGCTTTTTGTGTGTGTGTCTTCTCCATCTCTGCATGGTTTCCTCTTGATGCTGTGGCTTCCTCCCACAGTCACAGGCCTGCAGGTTAGCTGGTGACTCTAAACTTCAGTCTTTTTCTTTTTCCTCTGTCTGCTGGAGTTGTGACGAGGCCACAATCCAGACAAAACAGTCGTCTCTTTACTCCGATTCCTTCCTTTCATATGTTTAAAGACTTGGGGTTTTTTTGCAATGTGTTCAATGCTGCTGAAGAATGAGGAAATGTTCACCTGTTTGCTTTGTAAAATAAAGGTTGGCTCATACCAGGCAGTCCGCACTGTGCCCCAGCATGTTTGACCCCAAAGTCCAGTTTGTTTGATTAGTGTGAGTGCTCAGTGGGGGAAGCTTCCTCAGCTCTGGCACGGTTGGAAGAGGAAGACTTCAGCACGTAATGTTGACAAGGCCACACTGGGAGGGATCGCTTGACATGTGCAAGAGACAACATATGAAATTAGCTGAAAGAAGATACTTGGAAAAATCTGTGACTATCTTCGTGATAGTGGACAGCAGATGAAAAAAGACCAGAATAAAAAGATGAGAGTTCAGTATTTAAAAGTACGGGGTGCACTCCTTAGAGCAGGCAGTGAGCTGTTTTTGCCCTTACTCCATTCCATTCCTAATTCCTTTTGCAAGTTCACAAATTGTAGCGCTATCCCGAATACCATTTTGTGGACTTCAAAGCTTAACAAAAATTAATGAGCAAAATAAAATAATCTGTATGTACTGGCCAATTTTGATAAATAGTGTAAATCAATGTATGGGAAACCCTTTTCCTCTGCACTTTGTGACATAATAACAGCTATTTTGCAGTTTGCCTTATCCCAAGTATAGGTAAAAAATCATCAAAAGCAAAAAAAAACAAAAAAAATATCCAAATCCCAAAATTGAAATCAAATAATTATTGAAATATTTAGGTAATATTTAGGCATATTCAGGTCCTAGCAAACCGTTGTCTGCTTTGTTTACAATCACAAAACTGACCACGTGCCGTAAAAAGAAACGAAGCAGTGTGTCTTAAACTGCCATTAGAACCCCGGCTGAGGCGCATGTCCAGAGAAAGCTCCTAAAACAGGAGTGATACCAGCACATCCCAAACACCTTTACTGGAAAATGCTCCATTCGGAATAAGGCCTAAATATATTCACCTGGAATATGCTGTTTGCATGACCTGTGTCAAATTCTGAATGTTGCCATATTCAGAATATCGAGTGATTGTGATGTAGGACTAATACAGAACTGGTGTCACATCTGTAATCTGTATCAGCAGATTTCCTGCAGCGTAGCATCAGACTTTGTAACAGAAGAGAAACAGTTGTAGCTGTAAACTGATGTGGCCACAGATCAGAGTCTGTGTCACCTTCTTTGAGCTTTGTTTAAGCTCTTAGTGACATTTGATCCAGATAAACACATGAACCATGGGGAGGTTTTTGAGAGCAGGTGAAACTTTGTCACCTCACAGTCAGATTGTTCACTTTAATTACTAATAAAGTTTCAGAAACTGGTAAGTTTGAAGTTCTTGCAGTTATTAAATGTTAGTCTGTGGGTTTGCAGCATCAGAGACCAGCTGGCTTTTTGATCGTCAGCAGAATTTCTGGGTCAAGAATCTTGAATGTTGGTTTTAATGTGTTCAGTATCTGAAGGAGGCCGTAGTTTGGCACCGATGCAGATTCCTGAGGCCAAAAAACACTGAGGGACGTTGCACGGCTCCCACTCCAAATCTGTTTCTGCTTTTGCCAAGTTGCACTGCGTTGGTACAAAAACCACACAACGACAAATCTGGTTCTTTGTCTGGAGGCTGCAGGATCCTGCTCGAGGAGCTTAGGCTGGCACAGTCACACTCATCTCTCAAACCGTTTCTCACAGACTTTTATGTAATTTGTTTTTACAAGACTTTCCACTTGTGTTCGGCCGCTTAGTACTCAGTTTTTGACTTGAGTCTTCATTTCATTCCTGTTTGCTTTTAATCCTCATGTTTTTCACTCTGCTGCAGACAACTCAATACTACACAATGCATTAGTATCATCTGTGAATATTTAGATATTTTATTTTAAGTGCAGTTTAATAATTAATGTAGGTTCTCGTGTGCAGATACCTTATTTATTATCTTTTTTTGTTGTTTCAGAGTGCTTATGAGTATAACTGATTTTCTCCCCCACAGGAGAGACTGGTGTTATCAGTCCTGCCACGTTTTGTAGTTTTGGAAATGATCAACGACATGACAAATGTAGAGGATGAACACCTCCAGCATCAGTTTCACAGAATCTACATCCACCGCTATGAGAATGTCAGGTGAGGCGACCATTTCACGTTTTATTTTGAAGTGTCGTCATGTAGTCAACCTTTGGAATGAACGCTGATCAGCAGCCACTTAATGAATGAAAGTCGGGCACAGCAGTGTGTTTGAGAAAGCTGTCGGAGCCTCTCCAGTGTTTTTAAAACGGGCACAAGACATGTTGTGTTTTTCCAGAGTTTTGAGTAGTCACTTTGGAGTTGATATGTGACACAAAACTGCAGCAAAAACTTTAAGGCAGGCAACAAGCCGCAACCTCCAGGTGAAAAAATAAAACCAATTTGGATGTGGACGTGCCAAATACTGCAGGTCCTCTGAGGCTGGACAGGCTGTGACCATCTAAAATTCACCGAAACCCACTCAATTCAAAAGTCTATAAAAACTAGTCTATAAAATCAAACAAGAAAATATAAATGCTGCAATTCATGGGATTCCCTTCATTGTAACCTTGGGCTAATAAGACTTCCGTTTGCTGCATGTGTTTGTGTTTTTATGAAGACAAACAGGACATAAAGGGAAGCCAAACAAATGGCAGAGAATTTCAACAAGGCTTTATTTTAACAGGATCAAGGCTTTTCTACCGACTAAGCTGAATAAAGTTGGAGGTGTTTTTAAAAACACAGATTTTTCAAAACTGGCGGTAATAAAAGCCAACAAACAGATCATTTCTCAAAAGAAGAGGAGCGCTCGTTCACTCAGGGCTGATATGCAGCTGCACTGATGATCAAATGAAGTTCAGCTGTGTGTGATTGGGGTGCTCAGAGAGGGGCATGTTTTGACCTTTTTTTCCACAAACACAGCTGTGATTGAGAATGGATCATTTGCAAAATTGAAGCTAGAGTAAGGATAATTCAAACTGTTTCCATTGTGGATGTGTAGAAAAACAGTTTGTGGCTTGTGACAAAACGTCACATTTATGTCCTGGAATCTGTGTTAACACACAAACTCCTACCAACTATGTCAGATTTTAACAGGAAAAAACAGACTTCCTGTCCATGGCAGGTTATATAATCACACAAAGATGAACTTGCATTAAATATTCTAAGTATGTAGATGGTATGATAAAACTGACCTGGATGTTAAAGTGACATTTCCGTATTTTATGCAGCATTCTTTTCGCAGATGTTAAAGGCTTCACAAACCTCTCCACAACGCTGTCAGCGCAGGAGCTGGTGCGAATGTTGAATGAACTCTTTGCACGCTTCGACCGCCTCGCACACGTAAGCACATCATTTTTCACCTCAGATTCAAGTCTGTGTGTTACTGTGCTAAACTCCAATGCTCAATGTTATCCTGATGTTTAATTTTTTTCTTGCCCTAAATGTAACTTTTTAATCAAGATTTCATGAGACTTTCAAGTTTGCTGCTTTTATGAAGAACAGCTGTGGTCACTTCAGATTGATGTCACTATCGATTCCAATTAATGTGGCAAGAAGATTTTTCCAACTACTTGCACTGCAAAATTCCCTTCTGACAAAATCCTGCCATATTTTCCTCAAAGCTTCAAACTTTAGGATGTTTCTTCAGCCATATTTTTGTAGGACTAACTAGCTGTGTTTACATGCAGTGTTTTCCACAATGCGATTGTAAACAATCGCATTAAATGAATGGTATTCGACCTGTATACATGAACACTAAATAAAGCGATCCACATTCAGTCCGCGTATACATGGCCC
>JAQFJB010000004.1:24059441-24073380 GCA_029874875.1 Naso minor | reverse complement strand
TGTTGTTTTATTGATTATTATATCGTCGGTGTGCTGGCTGATTTCTGATATTTCATTTTAAAGTCAGTATCAGCCATAATATCGATAATATCGACCATCCCTACTGCGTACTTCTCCAACGCTCGTGTTTCAGTGAATCGCAGCCTTAACCAGCAAACCAGAAAAAGAAAGTCAGCATCCGTCTAAAAAAACTCTGCACTTTCTTCAGGCGTAACACAAAACACCTGCTGAAACAGATCTCATTACATCAGCTCATTTTGTCCAACATGATCGCCACAAAACGTAGCATTTTTAAGTTTCAACAGTTCATGAACTTGAAGAAGTTTTGATTTGATTTAGGCTTGTATCAGGAGGTTTGAGGGGAAGGTGGCAGTCGACCTCACACCCGAGGAGATGGATGCCAATCAGCAACCATCAAGTTCGACCGTCTCAACCTTGTCATTTAGTGGCCAGCAGGACATTCTAGCCGTTTTGTGGCGATCAAATCCAGGTGTTTGTAAGGAAGTGCTGCAGATTTATTAGCTATATCTTTGCCAACAAGTCAGCGTGATTTTTTTTTCATTTTGTAACCCTGAGAAAAAGGTCTTTTGTGCTTAAATCTAACGCAAATCTGAACCTCAGAACTATGAACTTTCAACAAAACACATGAAATGTACAGAAAGACTTAACAACTCTTGCAGAAATGTACAAAACCAATATTTTTTTAATCTGTCACTGAATCCTTAAAACCAAAGGATGAGATGAATTTATCTGCTGCTTTTGAATTCATATTTAATATCAACTTGATGTGAGACTTTTCTAGAACACAGAGCTTTTTCTCGTCATTCTGACGCAGCAGTCATCCTTATCCAGTCTCATTTCAAGAAATTTCAAATCATTTCTAGTAAAAACTAAAAACTGGTGAAACTGGTGTTTGTTTTTTTCTTTTTTATCAGGTTTTCAGGACCAAAATTAGACCCAGTGGTATTAAGATGGATTTTTTTTCAGCAGTAGTGACAGTCACAGCAGCAGTGGTGACTCAACCTGCTGCACCCATTCCCACCTTCTTCTTAGCACACACACACAGAAACACACGTGCTCATGCACTCTTAGCTGCATGTGTGCTAACAACAGCTGCAGCCTCCCATTGTCCTGCTTCATCTCCTCTGCTGTGAGTTAACAAGCTGCCGTCTGCATCACACGCAGGCTAATGGTTTAATTAAGACAGACACTGCGTTGTATGACAGTGATCCTGTTGATCACATGACTCACTGGAGCCTCGTCAAAGAGCGCAATTTATTTTTTGAATTTTTAGAGAGGAACGACAAAGATACTCAGGGTCCCAAAAGAGGAGACGGGCGTGATGCCTCGCCCAATATCTGTCTACCTCTTTTGTCTGTCTGACAAAAGTATGTGGACATCTTTTAAATGACCCCATTAAATTTCTGTCCACATACTTTTTGCCATATGTTTTATGCACGTATATGTGTGTGTATCACACAGGAAATAGGCAGCATATGTGACACAGACAGACAGAGGGCAGCGAGGTGTCATTACTATATTCCTGCATTTCTGTCTGACACACCCACAGTTCTCTCTCTCTCTCTCTCTCTCACACACACACACACACACACACACACACACACACATGTGCGCGCGTGTGCGCCTTGACAGCGGCAGCACAGGATGAGTCACCCATCCTAACTTTGCATCAGGTTGCTGTTTTTCTCCTTCCAGCCGGATGAATGAACGGACTCAGAGCTGGATTTATGAGAGCCAATCAGCAGCCAGACAGACAGGATACATTACTACGCTCCCTCCGTTACCATGGTGATCTTATAATAGTCGGCAGCGACTGCTGCAAACACTTTGTCAATTCAACAAGTATCAAGAGACCTTCAAATGCAAGCTCGCCTTCGAAGAGATATTTATCACAATGGTTGCATCAGTTCAGAGCAAACAAATGTCAGATCTGATGTAATGAAAAACTGAAATATGGTGACATCATTGTTACGTCCATACATAACTACAGCTCCAGCTCTGTAGACAGCCACCAATAGAGTGACAGGAAACATATGTAGCAGAGGGCAAAGACAGATGTGTCTCCAGCTGGGATCAAACGTCACAGTCACGTGGCACTGTGTGAGCGCGAACGCGCCACATCATCACTGACTTTCTTCTGCTCAAAAAACCTCCTGAAAGAACGCGAGACCCAAATATTACTGCATCACATCCTCATGCTGGGAGCACAGTTCATCACTTCTACAGACGGAGTATGAGGCCTACGCTACATCATGAGAGAATATAAAACTCTATTTATAAGCAGAAAATTCGTCTCTACTGCAATGTTGGAAAAATGTTCTGGTGATACTTGTAAATTAAAATATACCTTTTACTGAAGTGATCTGAGTATTTCAGACACATTGTAACATACTGGTTTTATCATACAGGACAGTACTACATGACAAATCAGACAAGAAATATTTAGATTTTCTTTTTCTGCTTGAAGTGCAGAGTGAACTCATCCAGTGTTTAATTATTACATGTTCTGTATGTAGTAGCCTGGTTACGGATCAGGACTGCTCATGCATGAACATATAAACAGCATTTGAATGTTTTTTTGGTCGTTTTATAAATGAAAACAGAGTATAACAGGGTTTTTCAGCTTTTGGTTTTTAATTTGTAAAGTAACTCGAAGTTGTCAAATAAACAGAGAGGAGAAAATACAGTGTTGTATCAGTATGATGTTAGATTAAGATTCAAATGGAAATTCTCGAGTACAGTAGAAGAGTACTTGAGTAAAGCTTAGTGACTTTTCATGGCTGCAGATCATTACGTGTGTGAAGTTACAGTGGAGCCTCACAGCCATAAATAATGACTGTAAAGCAAATTAATTAAATATTCCCTGTTATTTAATGGGCGTGATAGAAACAGCACAAATATTACATGCAACAATTTCACTAAAAAAATCCATCATTAATTCAGTGGATGCACAATATGCCCATATATGATTATCACAGGAATATGTACCGAGGGAAACACTTTATCTGGATCAATGTAATCACCTACAGGATCATTTAATGCTGACATCAGTTGATGAAATTATGGCTGCAAATAATGCAGTTTTGCATTATTGATTAATCATAAGTGTACTTCTTCAATCGACAAACAAATATTTGTATAAAAATCTCCATCAAAACCCAAAATGTCCAGTTAGCGGAGTGGAAGAGCAGCAAATCCTCACATGAGGGAAGATGGAAGCAGATGATGTTTGATGTTTTTGTTTGACTTTAACTACTTATCAATTATCAGCATTACTATCTTTTTTTCTTATTTGCATAACTAATCAATTAATTGTTTATATTTTCTCTACTTTACATTCTAGCACTTCAGTGGACTTTCCTAAAATCTGCTGAATGATATTTCAGAGTAGAAACTGTTTATTCCTGCTTCAGCCTCACATCAGTGTGACTCCATTCACACGCAAACTACACTCTGGCCTCACACACACACACACACACATACACGCGCGCGCACACACACGATCCCTCCACCACAAAATGCTCATTTTATTTCCATAACCATTTTCTCTCCGGTTTAAATAAACAGAGCGAGCACCATCCTCCTCCTCCGCCTCTCCATCCTATTGATAGGCAAGGTGGCATCTCTCCCATCCACACCCTACTCCCAGTGCGCATGCGTGCCGCGGCAAACAAAGGACCAGGCAATTAATCGACGGAGGAAGGCTAATAAAGTTTGACTCGCTGCAGAAATAACATCCGACATCAATGCAGCGGAAACAGAAGCGGAGTGGAAGTCTGAACTTCATGTATCCGCACGCGGGAGGGAGGATCAGGTGCACCCCCGATTCTCCATCACCCCCCCATCCCACGCACGCTCCCCAAATCGCCATCACCCACTCCTCCTCCTTGTCCTCCTCCTCCTTCTTTTCAGTGCAATAAAACGGAAATATGAGATCAATAATTCATCCGAATCATGACATAATCTGCTCAGAGAGGCTGAATGTGTGTGATGGTGTGTGTATGCGCGTGTGTGTTCTGGTAGCATGCAGCCAAATATGTCACACCTCCACTCAGACAAAGAGGGGGGGGGCGGTTAGCTGGCTGTAAAGAAACGCTCCTCATTTCTGTCTTTTTGCAGTCTGATGAAATTATATAATCACAATCACTTCAACCAATACATGATAACGAGCGCGTGGTGCGCGTGAGCAGACGTCTGTGCGCGGTCGAAGTGCATTTTTTTCCAATAAAAGTGGAAAAAAACGACAATCTGTGTCTGGGGCTGAAGCGCGTTTTTTTTTTTTTTTTTTTTTTTTAGACTGTACACACCCCTTTTTAAGCTCGTGCACATTCTTTCGATTGGAAAAGGAGGATGGAAGAAGAATTGATTCATGGAATTTCTAAATTTCTCAAGTCAGCTCAGTTTTAATCAGGTTTTCTTCTTTTCTTCCATCAAAGCCGCCACATCTTTTGTCTCATGTCCAACACTCACCCATGCGCCCTTTCCGCAAACGGAGAGATGGAAAAACACAAAAGGGATGAAAATTTTCAAAATAAAAAAAGCCACAAGCAACCAGAGCGCCCTTTCCGAGAGAAACGGAGGAGGATAAACGGACGTGGCGGCTCTTACCGTGCTCACTGAAGTTCCGACGCTCCCTCTGCTCTCCTCGCAGTTTCAAGTAGCGGCTGCTGTATTTTTTTGCGGCTTCTCCTGCGCGCTCAGCGGCTTGTGCCTGCGCCACGGTACGGTTCGACTCGGCTATCCTCCGCCTGCGCGCACACGCATCCATACGTACGCGCACGCGCCTGTATTGTGAACGCACGCAAACAGAGCAGATGCACATTTCAAATGTTCCTCTGGAGTAAAATCCACTTGAGACTAATGTCACGTTATGACGCGCCGTTAGTTTGACTTTTGATTAAAAGAACGATATTTACACTCTTGTTGTTGTTTTACGGTACTCAGTTGGCATTTTTTTTTTCGTCAAAGCTGAACGTTCCTGTAATATTTCAGCAACATTCATTTAACATTTTTCACATTATCCACGACGCCTCTGGCTCTTTGAACGGAAAAGTAAAGCCTGTATTCATTTGGATTTTTTAAAAATGTTTGTTTGTTCTTATGTTTGTTTTGTTTTGTTTTTTACGTGTAAATTAACTTCCTTCAGTTGAATTTGTGCATTCTGGGGATAATTACTCAGGTTCTGCACGATGGATCAGGGCTACATTTTTCTTGCGCTTTTTTAAAGTTTTTTCACTCCTCCATTCTCAGCCTGTCTTTCATTTTCGCTGCCTCTGTGCGCCCCCTGCCGCTCACTGCAGCTTCGGGCTGTTCGTGTCGTTCAGTCTGACTCAGTTTGACAGTTTACACTCGGTCTGAAGATTTGTCGAACCGGATGCACTTGTTGATGCACAAACTGAAGTACTTGACACCCAACAGATGAAAGAGAAATCGATTCTTTACCTCTCCTGGTAAAGAATCTCTCCTGTATTTCATGATAGAGAACTTTGTCATTCTGATGGTGAACGATAAAGTTTTGTCCCCATTCAGGATGTTTTATCCCCGAGACCGAGTTTAATCTGTGCAATGCATCATTAGTCCTGTAACATATGTAAAAAAATATATCCTTCACATCCAGCTGGCAGACATTCTCATAACAGTGGAAAAGGTTTGTTTAGTGTGAACAAACACATTTATTCTGGTTTGCAGTTTAAATCCTCACATTTGAGAAACTGTAAGGACAAGGTGGGGATGTAATGATGCAATCATTTTTGTTGTCGTTGTTGTTGTTTTAGCAGCATCTATCCTAAAAGCACAGCCTTTCTTCGTCTAAAAACATCCTGTCAAAAACATTCTCCATAAGATGCTCAGTTGTTTAAAACAGCAACTGATGTTGATTAAAGAGAAAAAATCACAGCGATGCCACTGACAGAGCATCACTTTGCTGCTTTTGCAAGAATTTCTAAAGGCAGCTAAAGATGTTCTCAGACCAAAGGAAGGTGTGATTTTCCTCTAACTCGAAAATATATTGTACGGATAGCACCTTGAGGTGCACCATCTCGTTTTCGAGGGGTTCCAACACAGAAATTCAGTACAATACAATACAGAGAACACAATCACACACTACACACACACAGGCTTTTGGTCTCGACTCACCCACCCATAACATTAGAAGGAAATAGAAAGTAGGTAAAACAAACAGACAAAACAAAATTAGAGAAAATAAATGCAAGCATTGCAACTTACAGACCATGTCTGCAGAAATAAATAAATGATCAGAAGGTGGAATATGTGGACTTTTCTTGCCTGTCAGTGGTTTATCTGTAGTGCAGATCTTTAGACACTAGATGGCAGTTTTTGCAAAGAATTGAAGTGTTTAATTTGTCCCACTGAGACGGTCTGATGAAGAGTCTCCTGATGATCCAGTGTTTGTGTAACTGAACCAGTGAACAGCACTTCGCCCACCTGAACTAAAACTTAAGGGTTTTATTTAAGCCTTGAACTCTTTCTTGTAGCTTTTTATCAAACTTTATTTTTCACCAGCTCTCCACTTTAGTGCAGTTTAGAGATTCTAATTTTGTTTTTAAAGACTTTCTGCATTTACTCACGGCTCACTGCTTTTTAGAGTAAAGTTTCACATTTAGGACAAGATTATTTAGGTGATGCAACCAAATAATCTTTTGTTTCCCAAAAGGTAGATGCTTAAGAAACTCTGAATAAAGAGTATTTTTCCCGCCTGATGACACTGAAGTTGGTTTTTTTTGCTGTTCATTGACCGTGCTTGCTTTCACCAAATTTAGTTCACTGTTTGTCTATTCTTGGCATCAGACTGTGACTCACCAGTTTGTTATCAACATCTCAGCCGCTCTGGAGGAAGACCAGCTAATTTTCAGACCCTCGTCTCCCTCCAGCAGGAAGTATGTGGGGATTAGGGAGAGGTCAGTTTGTTCTGGAATACGCTGTGACCTGACCGGCCCATCTGCGGTCGACCTCTGCTGCTCAGAGCTGCTGATAAATCCTGCGTGTTCAGAACGATACCGCTGCAGAGAGGAACTCATGAACTCTCAGTGACCCTTCAGATTGTGCATCCCTCTCTGTTTCCTAACATCCGCTGCTAAACCTGACAGCACTACGCACACGTACCACCAACAAGCTACATAAGCCTCTAAACTGTTTATCTTAACAGGTTTAAGGGGCTTACAGGGTAAAAACTGTAGAATACTCACTGAAAGTGAGTGAGTTTTGTTCTCTGGCTAATCCATTGTTCTGATTATATGTCATCATGAAAAATCTAATTATTCTATTTATATTAAACTTTGTTGTCACATCTTTGTGTATAAAAAAAACTGTGCTGTTTGTCCACCTGCACAAATCTTTCGGCAGCTTCATTTACTTTTTTTAATTGGATTTTCATGTTTGTTTGAATCAGTGCAGGGACAGTCTGGTGCATATAAACAATCTGTAATCTCTTCATGTGCATGTGATGACATGAGCACCAACACACTCTGACAGCATTTTCCTTTCTGTGCATGTTTCTCATTTGCAGCTGAATCACCTGGTTTAAACGCATCTCTACACCTTTGATTACTGTTGAATTAAAGAGTCTGTCGTTGCTGCACAGCAAACAGAAAGATTTACCGCAGTGAAGATTCAGCCAGAGGTTAACAGCAGAAACTGTGTCAAATGTCAGTCATGTTCAAAAGCAGCTTTGAAGCATTTGGTTCTGATGATCATTACAGTGTTTTCACTTTTTAAGTGTCTGTGGTGTTTCTATGAGTTTCATAAGGGGTTATTAGTAATAACTGGGCTTGTCTTGCCCTGCCCAGATTACTATGTCATCATTTGTCAGTAAGTGGTTAAGATCAACATGCAGTGTTCAGTAATCACAGGGAGTCGAAGACAAGCTTGACTGCAAGTAATTATCAACCTCTTCCTCTCTTCCTTCATGAGTTTTCAGTCTGGTTTCTCCTGATGAGGGGTCCCTGAAAGTGCACCAGGAAACGTCTCCAAATAATGAAAAATGAGCTGTTATTGGCCATTACTGGGGTTTAATGCATCCAGATTTTATCATTAAACGTCATCATCCTATATTGGTAAATCTATTACACACAATGCAATGCGGAGATTAAAGGAATGCTGTGGAGGTCCTGTGATGGGGAAATGAAATCCCAACAGCTGTTGAATTCCTCTTACAGGATTTTTTTTTGACAAACCTTGATTTAAAACATTAAATGCTTAGAAACTTTTCTTGCTTAAAGAAGACATATTAAACTCATTTTCAGGTCTTTTATTCTGATTTTGGACTCCAAGACACGATCGACCTAACAGTAAAGTCTGTAGATCTTCAGAAAACTGTGACTCGCGCCCTCTCTCTTCCTTGTATTATCTGCATTCTCCAAAAACGGTCTGTGTCGGTTACTCCTCCCACTTTCCATTATGTGCGCCTCCGTACTCGGCTGTACTCACAACTCCTTTACTGACACAAAATACACACAGCTAGGACACTGATAAAATGTTACTTACAGCTCGTGCTTCTCACTCTTCAACAGGACAAAGCAACATGCGCTCCTTTAGCAGCAGTTTAACTGTTAATCCAGCTCAAGTGCTTCTTGGGTAAGTAAATAAATCCGCACAAGAAACAGGAATGCTATCAACTTCTAACTGGTGCTCGCCTCTTTAGGAAAGTTTAATAAAGTTAACTTTCTTTTCATTTACCTAAAAAACCCCACTTTATTGGAGCCATCTCCAACAAAGTGCTGACAGTAATCCCTGAAGCAGAGAGCAGAGTGCAGCAGTTTCTGAGCAGAGCAGGGGAGGGGCAGGCACAGCGCTGTGTGCACAAGCTGGCATGCACATATAAGGACGTCCAGCACGCATTACCATCACTGAAAAAACACTGTTGAAAAAATACTGTAAAACAGCGTGCAGAGCCAGCTGAAACAGCCTGCAAGAGTCTTCCAAATGCATGTACTATTACCTCATTATGAGACGCTTTGGCGTTGTTCAACACGAGTATCCAATGTTGTAACAGCATTTACTGGTCAGAAAAGACCGAAGAGCATAACAACTCTCCCCTCAAGTGGGAAAATTGCCGTTAGACAACCGTTTCCTTAGGGATATACTTCAGGTTTGTGGTCTTGTTGGTGGCTAAAAGAAGTGTTACTGCCTGGTTTTAGTCCGCCAGAGCCGGAAAATCCTCAGAATAAACATGCTGTTGGCTTGCCTGGAGGGCAAGGGGAAAGGTGAGGGGTAAACAGTTTAGTCCCTTCAGGAACCAGTGACGTCACTGGTTCCAGGAGGAGCAAGCGATTTTGAAGCTGTGGTCCAGAGAAACGGAGAACATTGAGAAAAATATTGTTGGGTTTCACATCATATCTCTGATTTAGATGGATGGAGTTATGGTTAAAAATTGACAGTTGCCCTTTAACTTGCAAATTTAGAGGCTGCCAGGTAGATGGTTTACATTTAAAAAAAACTGCTCAGGACACAGAACAACCACCTGACCTAGAAATTTACATAACAGACCGGCTGAGGAAACACCACTTAGTTAGACCTTGTTTTTTTTTTAATGAACAGAAACAAGTGAGTAGCAGCATGAAGACAGGCACCACCATTGATTAAGTGCAATTCTGCAACATTCAAATTATCACGCAGCAAAAGGTTTTGCAAGTTTTAGTCCGTGTGCTAGAACATTTTTTACAGACCAGTACTGACTAATAATCAACAATGACTTGAAAAGCACTACACATCCACAACGCACATCTACACAGGTGTTTCATTACTACTTCGTGTCATCTTTAGCTTGGTTGCACGTGTTCATGCAGGTCTACTTACACCTTTATTATTCTTTAATGCATACAGAGTCCAGTAGCTTAGCAAACTCCCAGCTTACCTCCACCAGTGCGAACCTGAGCAGAGGTATCGTTAATTAGCACAGCAGAAACACCTGTGTGGGTGTGCAGGACATTTAAAACCTTCAGCCTGTTGTGTATGAGGCTGCTGAGAGTTAAGACAGCAACAACAAGTCCATACATAGAACTGTACAGGTGCAAAAACAAGGTAGAACAAGTCATGCAAGTTCTGTAAAAGGTTGCCATGAAGAGCACGAAAAGCCTTGTTTGTGTCATAAAGTGAATGCTCAAAGTTAATCCGTTAATCTAAAAGAAAAACTTTCTTAAAACTTGTTCCCCTGACACTACAGTCACTGAACAGAGCAAATTGTAAAATTATGATTTTCATTTTAACATTCAAAGACCTGATAGTACCTCTTGGTATTAGTGTGCTACGGCAAGCAGCAAGGCAGGCAGAGCGACGAGCTGACAAGCTTCAGTCCAGCCAGCTCCAGTCTGGAAGTTTGGTAACGGCTGTTAGTTTGTGAGGTTTCACTTGGATCCGGGTTCCCTCCAGCCTCCGAACATCTTCTCCAGGTGGAGAGCCACCTCGAGGCACAGGTGGTCCTGCAGCTTCCCAGCAACGACCTGCACGCCCAGGGGAAGACCATCCTCGCCCAGACCCAGAGGGCACTGGGTGACCGGCAGCCCCAGAGTGTTGAGTATACCTGGATACGGAGGAGAATGGATGACATGATTTGATACTGGACTGGAGCACTTCATGACAACTTGACGTTAGATGTCCTGTACCTGGAAGTTTTTCTTATCAAGTTTCACAATTTTGAATATTCAGATGGTAGGAGACGACTTGATTATAATTGTGTCTGAGTTGGTCACCAGGAATCAATAGCCTGCTGTAATGTTGGATATTTAGGTCTTTACAGACCGATTGGCAATGAATAACGGACACGAAAACGCAAATTGTTTGGATGCAACACGCTCGGATCTAGGGCTGGGCAATAAATTGATATTAAATCGAAATTCGAATTAATTTGCTTTGAAGATGTCAAAGACTGAAAATTGTGAAAACTGATTTTCCCTTTAACTAGGGTAAGTACGGGAGCTTATGGCTCTCTCTCAGCTCTGGGCTCTTATTTCTTAAAAGTGAAGTTTGGTGAAAGTTGAGCTGGCACTGTTTTAATCCCAAACTGGGAGATTTGTCTTTGTTTGATCAAACCTTTATTTAGAAAGGTTTAGTTTGGTTATAGAGCTAGTTTTGCACTTCATTCCTAGTAGGGAAATTCACATTAGATTGAAATTTTTTTTTAAAAACTGTAAAATAATTCCTTTGTTCTATGTAGTTGAGAAAAAAATCGATTTAAAGTGAATGTGGTATGAAAAAATCAATTTCATTTTTAGGCCACATCGCCCAGCCCTACTCGGATCAAAACTCTTCTTACCGGCAGCGACACAAATTTGCAACAGAAACACGGGAATATGAGTTTGTCAAGGAGTTTTGACAGCTCACTCCAAAGGACTCACATGTTACAAACACAATATTAAAACATAGCAGAATATAACAGCCATCAAATACAAAATATTGAGTAAAAATACGACAACATTCCGTCACAAGCATTGACAGCGGGCGGGTGTAAGCCATATGATTAGATAGGTGACAAATAAAGAGCCTCCCATACGTTAGCTAATGTTACCTCATCCAAAAGTTAACTACATAAGTTAACATCACTCATGATTTGCATAGCCCAACTAAGCTATGTTGTCTTTAAGATTGTTGTCTCTATAATCTGCGTGTCGTTTGTCAAACAATGCTTGGTGCTGAGAGACGCGTAGTGAGCCTGTCAGCCATTGTCGTTTATGTTGTTGTGGGATACGGACGAATGAATAACTGATGCATTTGTTCACAATGCAAATGTTCAGAAAAACTGACCTCCATCTGAAAAATAAAACAGTTGCTTTTTCGCAGCGTGATCTTTCCATTCTGTGTGAAAATACTTATGCCCAATCAGCAGTTTGGAAAAAATGCATCCGGCGTGTAAAGGTTCTAAGTTCTATAAAATCATGTTAAGTTAGTAATATTCAATAATTAACTGACAACTGCCAACAATTTGTCATAACTGCAGTCGCAGGACCTCTGTGGGAAATGATAATGAAGGAAGACACTTGAGGGGAACATTGGCCCCATTTCATGATTGGAAACATCAATCAAAGCATTTAATTCTTCAGTGTTTGCAATATTGATCAAGAGACCTGTGGCCTGCTGCCTGTGGAGACATACTGGCAGTGCCTACATGTACCAGGATGCATTGTGCCCACTGAACAAAGCCAACTGAAAAGACGAAGTTGTGTTTTTGAGCAGCAACAAGCTAAAACAGCCGTATTCCTCCTTAACGGAGATGACATCCCTGGTGTCAGAAAAATAGATTTTGCATTATGAGAACTCAGCTCTCTCTGATTATTAAGCACACACTGAGAGACGTATTGCTTCAGATGACTTCATTATATCATTAAAACTGACTGGACATCCACGTTTAATGTGAGAAATATTCTCTTAAAGGCTTCTTAATGGCGACAGCAGCAGCAACTTAAGAGCAACTCTGCTTTGAAAATCCTCTAAAATCCTACAGATTAATTTGTAGCTTGTAGAAAATGTTCAAAGGATTACGGTCATTTCAAAATCGGAACTGTGGTGTGGTATCTCTCGCCCTGGAGGTGGGACTGACCTGTGTAGGCGAAGTCAAAGGGTCTGAAGAGCGGGTGGTGATGTTTGGGAGCCACTCTGGGGTGCGAGGGGTAAAAAAAGATTCCGTCTGTCCCCAGCAGCTCCTCCACCTCCTTCTGCAGCTTCTCCTTCTGCTGGATGATGAAGGCCGAGGGTTTGGACGGACGAGTCATCTCCACCAGCCCCAGAGCTAAAGACATCGCACACGTCATGTTCAATCCAAGGAAACACCAAGAGACCACCAGACTAACGCAGGATCTCTTTAACTTATGATATCTTTTCAAGCATCTTGTGCAAATAAACGCTAATACTGATACATTTTTGCCATCTTACCGATAGCGGCCATGGTGTGGTCTGATTTTCCCACCATCCATTTCAGGAGCTCCCACAGAGGCCACTTGGGTTGTCCTGGTCCACCCATCAGCTCAGCAAACGGCTCCGGAGGCTGAGGGATGGAAATATTTTAAACACAGTTATCGACTGTGTGTGTGTGTGTGTGTGTGTTTTCTTGTACTTGCACCTCAGTGAGGACCAGAGTGAGTTTTTAACCGCCAAAGTGAGGTCATTTTTGGAGAATGAGGACATTTTGGCCGGTCCTCATTATTTAAAATACACCATTAAAATATGAAAATTAGTTTCTAACATTGTAGCTGTGCGACTATTTGAAACAAATAAGTCACTTTTTAAACTCATGTCAGGGAGGTGCAGAAGAACATCTTGTTTGTCTACTAACTTGCCAACTTAATGTTGCAGTGGATAACTTTAGCTAACAAGCTAGCAAGCTAACATTAGCTGTAGCGTGAGACTTGATGGGAAGCAACTTTACTGCGGCCGTTTATGTTGGCTCGCGTTTTGTGTGTTTGTTTGTTGTCACTTTCCCTCATAAGTCCGGTTTGAACTGAGACGGAACGGTTCCTCCTCGCTTGCCGCCACTCGACCAAGTGTGATCCTACACACAAAGGTTTTTGAAACAGTGTAGTTTCCTGAGCTTGAACCTGTATCTATGTATGACAGTTTTTGAGGGGGCCAGATTTCCCTCTTTTTAATATTGGGGGGGATGTGTCCCCTGGCCCCTCATGGCGATTACGCCCTAGAGTGCAGTGTCTGTGTGTGTGCAGTTAAGCTTCATCAGTGGTGAAAAAGTATTGATAAAAGGAAAAGTGGGAGAAAGGTTGTGATGATTAGCTGAGCAGGAAAAAAAATTGAAACTGATTGGTAGTAAGTTGAATAATCTTACCTCTTTGAACCTCAAGCTGTTATGTAATGAAACCACTTGAGAAACTCGGAGAAAAAACGTTTTTTGTACAAGGTTCAGTTGAGGAACCAGTGGTTTAATCTTTAACACAGCAGGTTTATTTTATGTTAAATC
>JAQFJB010000004.1:24046955-24059341 GCA_029874875.1 Naso minor | reverse complement strand
TTTTGACATTTCATGGAATAAATGATTAATCAATCGATGGATAAAATAATCGGCAGATAAATCGATAATGAATATGAATGTTAGTTGCCGCCTGAGTCTGTAGCAGAGCAAACTGAATCCCAAATGACTGGATGAAGGTTTGCATTTAAACCTGCAGGGTCAGAGGTCATTCTGTGTGCTGAGTAAGTCAAGGGGAAAACCAGACACACACACACACACACACACACACACACACACACTGATGTTTGGTTTAGACATGAAGGCAGAGTGTTGTTAACCTCCTCCTGGAATGTTAACACTCGACCATGCAGCTCTCTATCTGATGACACAAACTCCTGCTCGTCTGTGCGAATCAGCAGCTTGGTGCAAATTCAAATTCAATCAGATGTCTGTCGTCAGATCTTATAGAAAAACCTGAAACGTTTCAAAAATTAACAAATTTCACAACAGCAAACAGAGACACAGAGACACTCACTGACTGTCCTGCAGCAGTGTGACAGATGTTTGGTGCTGTGACAGTTTAGAAGAAGAAAAAACTGACTATGAAGCATCTTCATCATCTGTCATCGTCGCCGTTAGAAAGAGAAACATCCCTCAGTGTCTTATGGATTTCCAGGGAACTCAGTGATCTCGACACTATTTAAGTGTTATTATGTAAAAGTCTATGAAATGGTGAAAATATTCATTTTAGTCACATGTGATCAGAAGGTAAAATTCATCAGGAACTCTATGTTGATTTGTGATTACTCTCATTTCTTCATATTCTTTGTTCCATTTATTTTGTAACGTTACAAGTAAATTGTGATTATTGCACATTTCTGTTTTTAATGTTAACTGTATTTGAAAATGCTAATTACATTTGATTAACATATTCTTGCTCTTGTTCTTGTCTTTGGTTCCCCTATAAGTTTTGATTTGATTAAGTTTTTTTTTTTTTTCTATAAATCTAACTGAGTCAAGACGTCATCAGTGTGGGATCTGGGGATATATAGATTTTATGAACATCTTTTTGTTTAGGCCTGTTTCTTTTTCTCTTCATTAAAATTTTTGCTAACAAACTTCGTGCACGTGCTTTGTTTTTGCATAAACTTTCAACCACATCACATGGTCTTCAACACGGAGTTTGCCTTTAAGTCCAGCCGTCATTCATCCAGCTTCAGTCTCCACATATTGACAGCAGGAGGAGTCAGAGAGACAGCGGGGCCGCGGGGGGGGGCTGCGCGTGGAGGAGGAGCTTCAGGATAATCGTCCACCGGTCTGAGTGACTCACTGAGCGTCTCCAAAGTTTCACCGGCCTCTCGGGCTCTACTACACGCTTCCCTGTTGACCAAACAACCAACCACCAAAACACACCGAACCGTGACCAAAAAGTGACGCAGAGACGCGGCGGAGGCGCACAGAGGAGCGCGCAGAGGAGTCCGGGCTCCAGGAGAGGAGGCACGGAAAGTTTTTAAAGGACTCTGCTGGAGGAGAAGCGCATGAAAACAAAGAGTAAATTTACTGCTGTAGCTCCACACTGACTGACCGGGTGACCGTCCTCCATCCTGCAGACGCTCCGGAGGAAGATCATGGACTGAAACTGTGGGATCTGCTTCCTTATTTTCGCGAGGAATCAAACTAACAACACATGAGTCGCGTTGACCGGACGCGCGGTGTCCATACAGTAAATCCTCGGGGATTAAAATAACGAGGGCGATGGATAATTTCTTCACTGAGGTAAGCGGCGCTGCGCGCGTCTTTCTCCGCTTCATTCATGCAGTTTGTCGGCCACAGACGCTCCAGTGCTGTGGTTGAATGTTGTGCTTCAGACTGTTTTTCCTCCTGATGAGAAACTTCATGACAAGACAACTGAAGCTCTGAACGCACCTGCGGACATGAACCTCGAACACGCAACCTTCTGTTCATGAACCTCCGCTGCATCCCAGCAACAGTCTCAGTTCTTTTGTCTCACTGTCGTTACTTTATGAGCGTGCCTGTGTCACAAAGAGTAATGACGTGAGCTGAACTCGCTGCCGAGCTCATATTACAGCAGCAAGATGAATGAATGCGATAAAACTTAAATAAGTGCAAGGAGGTCACCATGAATTCACTACTATGGTTTCCTGTTGAAATGTCGGAGGGATCGTATTGGTGCAAACGGTGCCAGAAGTCTCGCGCACTGTCACTCCTGTAGACGTCATGTCACACCGGGTGTGAGCAGGTCAGACAGCGGGCCGGACTGAGAGCTGGACGCGGTTCCAGCGGATCTGTGGTGTTTCCGCACCTTTCCTCGTTTCCTCCAAGAGAGAAAAAAAAGTTGTGTGAAGCTATTAATAGAAGTCTGAGCGCGCGTCCCACCGGGAGCTTTGATTGGTCAGCCGACAGCACGGAGAGCTGATGAAGGACAGTGAGGGGTTTATGATTTTCTTTTCATGTGTGTGTTCACACTGAAGCTGATAAACAGACTCAGGCTGTTTGACGCTTCAGTTTCAGCCGATGTTTCCTTCTGCTGCTGAGCTGAAGCTGCAGTTTGTGTTAAAAACCCTCCGAGGTTTAATTTACTGCCGGCGGTCATTTAACTGTGACGTAGTCAAGGTCCATGATGAGGTGCAACTTTTCAGAAATGTTTGGATTAAACTTTTGTTTTAAACTTGTTCAAGTTCATCTGCAGCTCCTCAATGAAAAGGTTCAAGAGTTCATTTGCAAAAACTTAATGAATTTTTATCACAGGCCATATTAATTAATTAATTTTTTGTGTATATATACATGTGTTGAGGGCAATTTTTTTTATAATTCTAAATTATATTGTTTTCATTTGTGCACCCCAAGCAGTGTCTGAGAAAAAGATGACACTTCAAAGAGCTTAAACAGAAGACATAATGATACTGTCCTTGTTCTTGTAATATAAATGATCTCGAGAGGCGAGTTAAAGAACAAACAGATTCACAAAATAGTTTTCATAACTTTCTGTCAATTAAATAATTAATAAGTGACTCGTTGTTTGAGATATTTCACAATAAATAATCAATTAAACAAGGAACCGAGCGTAAATTCTCTTCACATCAGTTTTAAAGTTGTGGAAGAATAACAAAGTGAAGCTCTGACGTTACACAACAAATGAAAGAAAACACAGTGATTTCACATAATTAAACATTATTCATTTATCCTCGTTGAAAGCTCTTCACAGCAGCTTGATACACATATAATTATACATTTAACCATTTGATGTGAGTGAGGTGTAAAGATCTCTGGACAGGTGTGTGAATCATCCAGGTTCAGGTGGTTTTTCCTCCACAGTGGTCATGAAAACAAACTTCAGTTCGGTCTTTTAGGGAAAATCTCGGCAGTCTGAAACATTCTGGTTGTGTAAATCTTTCGCTCGCTGTGACTCACAGTTAATAAGCATTTATTGTGGTCGATCTACGACGTCATCATCCACACCTCTCCGTGACGTAGGCCAGGTAACGGCAGGAACACCTGAGTCATTCCTGATTTTTTTTTTTTTTTTTTCCCTTTTGGGAAAAGAGGCTTTCATCACAGCAGCTGTCACTTCACTGACCAATTAACAAAACATAACCCTGAAAGCTGAAAGCGATTTAAAACCAGTTTTTCATTATGCAGCAGCCTAACGGTCATGAAATGTTCTGCTTCCTGGCTGAAAGTTTGCTTCTCTCTTATTGGTGCTTTTTAAAATGGAAGGAGGTTTTTCAGCGGCATGAAAGGCCAAAGGTCACAAGACTGTCTGAGCTCATAGGTGCTCGTGAGAGCGTTCAGGCTGAGTAAAACAAACAGAGTGAGGTTTATGGTTTGTCTTCCCTGCAGCTGAGCGCTGCCGGTCTCATGACGAGTGTGCGGTACATCTGGATGTCGAGAGAGAGAGAGGAATTATTTGTGAGTGCCAGAAGCAGGCGGGCGTGCACAATAGGCTCGAATATCGGCTGGCCTGCCTTTCTATCTGCCAGCTAATCGCAGCTGAAACAAAGAGCCCAGTCTTTAAGGAAAAGGGCATTTGACAGGGAGGTAAACCAGCTTCCAGCCACCACAGATGGAGGCCAACAGAGCGAGCAGAGAGGAATGTGAACGGGAGAGGAAACCGGAGTGTTTCATATTCATACTGAAGACAGTTTAGATGAGTGAAGCTGGACAAAGATACTCTGTTGTTAAGAGGCTTCAAAGCTGCAACTGTTATTTGTGAGAAACCTCTTCTAAGGAGCTGGTTCACTCCCTTTGTAAATTTACTCATCTATGCTCCTCATTATCTGACCCACAAAGCAACATGGGTGCACTCTGATGTCACTGAAAGCTTTGTTCGATGTCCACTCACCTGTTTCAGCAGCATGTCTGTGGTTCACAGTGTTTTGAGGTGTTAGGGGCAGCCTACATGGCTCAAATTTTCTCATCAAACGAAACACTTTTGTTGTGGTCCGTGCTCTCTTTTACTTGACAACGGCGTGCTGGCGCCCCTGAAACCACAAACCTTTGAAACCAGGCTTCAGAGTGGAATCTTTTGAAACCACTACCTTCTTTCCGGCTGTGTGAACTGGCAAGTGAGTGCCTGTGAACGCGGTGGCAACGCCAATGCTAATGCTAGCACAAGTCAATGTATTCGGCGATAGCCTCTACCAAACTCTGATTAAACACTCCACAGTGCACCCAAAGCAAGTTGAATTTGACGACAGTCTGTTGAGGCAAATTTAAGTGTTCGTAGCATAATTTAAGAAGTCAAACTACGACTGACTTTCTTTAATTTGTGGCTGTTTAGGGCTTAGCAGCAACAGGAAGTAATAATTTTGGCAGCTCCAATGGCATTTGTCATTATTGACCTACACCACAGACTACTGGCCGGGCATGCATACTACAGCGCTTTCAGCTGTTTCTGTAAACACGGACAGATTTTGAAGACGCAAAGGAAAGATCATTGTGTTTTTTGTTAAGGCTGCTCTTGTGTAAACGTGGCCTAAGAGAGGCGAAACCTTGATATTGATATCTAATCACTGAATTTAACTGGCTCATTATGATTTATCAGTGCATCAGTGTGATCCACTGAGTTCTCAAAGTGTCTCACATGAGGAGGTATACGGAGAGTGTTTCCAAAGATAAGATAAAACAAAGCATATTGTACTATAGTCAACCAGGACATTGTCCTAAACTATCAAGACATGAATGTGTTGACAATAACACATCCGTTAGCAGAAGGTTCCTCGTCTCTAATTACTGAGCTGCAGCCAAAACAGTCTGGACCCAGGTCAGTCCACAGACTATAAATAGAGCCTGACTGCATTTACAGACTGCAGACTTTCATCACTTTCTCAAGTACATTCAAAATCACTTTTTAATTTATCCTGTGCAAGTTTCAGTCTGCTGCAGAGAAAAGCTTCCAAACAGGGAAACACTCTGCAGAGCTGTGTGTGAAGGAGCAGCACATGAAGGAAGAGAATCAGGATTTGGGATTTTTTGGCTACTTCAGTGAAAGAACCTTCATTAATGTGGTTCAGTCCAGTTGTGTTTAGATGCAGTTTTAAAACCACTCTTAGACCTACAGAAACACATACTCATAGTTTTATATTTTTCCCAATGCTGAGCAAATTCTTTCGCTTAGCATCAAGTGTTATACATCATATGATTCAGGGGAACCTACTCTTCCTTGTCAATGCAGTGTAAAGTCACAATCATGCATTACCTTCGTGTGAGCATGCCATATTTACCTTTAAAAAAAAAAAACTCAATGAAAAAAACTTGTGTCTTATTGGATAATCCGTAGTCAACCAGGAAAGTTTTGTTTTTTCAATGTGGAAAGTTGTATTGAGGTGTTTACATTTACACTTTGAAGTTTTAATGCTTTGTTCAATATCACCTCTGAAAATAAACATTTAAGTGTTATACATCATTGATTGTCTTAGACCTAAAATTGGCCCTGAACGTCGCACGGGCATCGTTCATTTGGAAAGCGGAGAATGTCCCGCCTTGAACACAATTTACAGCTAGTCTGTAACTTAACCAGTTCAAAATTTATTCAGTATTTTGTAAACATATCTCAGCGTTACACCAAAGCCAGGTTAGGAGATAATTAGATTAAATATTGCCATGTAATATGAAATTTTTGTATGAAAAGTGACCTGAAACAGATTCCATTTTTTAAATGACACCAAATTTAAGACAAAAAAAAGGAAATTCCCCAAACCCGGATTCTACAAAACTGAAGACTTTTTCTGGTGTGGAAAAACTCTTAAATGACATTTTTGAAACAGTGACGTTCTCCAGTAAAAGCAGCAGCCGTTGGAGGCAGGATGAGGCAGGTCTCTTTCAAGTTCAACACTCTGACACCCTCGAGGCTGCACACGAGACTGATCCTGGTCGGTGGACGCTGCTGATTGGCCAATATCCAGTTTTATCCAATGAACGGGCAGCGGTGAATCCGTTTGTGCTCTGAGGCATTGGACCTTTAGTGTGTGTGAAGGTGTGTGTGTGTGTGTTTACACAGTGGAGTCAGTCAGTTCAGCCTGTCTGACGGTTACAGGGTTTGTTGTTGTTTGAACCAGTGGGCGTGGTGAGAGGTAGGCTTCACTGCTCCACCAATCAGAGAGCAGTTTGTCTCAGGTGTTGGTTTGCAGTGATCGCTGCAGGAACAGTTTTTTAGCACACAGTTCAGAGCACGAGAGGCAGAACACGAGTGCAAAGTGTGTTTTATCTGATGCACAAACTGTTTCATAATTAAAAAGCCAATTACCATGAGTACTACAACTGGAAAAATTCTATTTTTTTATTGACATGCAGCTTCTCTGATTGGAGATTTGCTGCTTTTTTCTGGTTCATATTGTTGCAAATTGACAATCTTTGTGTCTTAAAATATTGGTTTAACAAAACAACATATCAAACGACACCATCTTGTGCTCTGTGATTATCCATGTTAATCAAAATGTGATTATTCCTTTTCCCTTTATTCTATTTTTACCTTTGCAGGCCCCTTAGAAAACATAATAATATCTGAGAAGGAATAATCACATTTTGTTTGACATGTCACAGCATAAGGTGGCATCCTCGATGCTTGTTTTGTTGTTTAAAGCAACACTATGTAACTTTGACCGCAACCCACTGCTCCGAAAAACGAAACCTAATGATGCACTTTAATACGTGGCACCAAACAGCAATTTTAGTGAAATAGGGTCATATTTTATGGAGAGAATGTCCTCAGGTTTTCCCTCTGATGTCCTACGACTACTCTGCCTCAACTCTGTGATTCACGGAGGTTCTTGAAAGCAGCATGTAAGCTGCCTGCAGACCAAAGCTGTTGGGGACAACTCGGCTAAATAAAAGGCTGCAGACAGACAGAGCAGTCGTAGGACATTTCCTCTGTAAAATATGACCTAGTTTCACTAAAATTCCTGTTTTGTGTGACATATCAATGTGCATCGTTTAGTTTTGTTTTTCAAAGCTGCGGGTTGCTGGACAAAGCTACATAGTGTTGCTTTAATTTAGAGAAATCAGATTAATCTTGTGAGCTCTTGACATTGTTCGACCACTTGATGGTAAACTCCTCTTTAAAGGAGCATGCCAGTCTATTTTTGACTTGTCTCCATTAGCAGAAAGCTTCTATCTACCCCAAATGTTGTTGTTCAAATGTTACCATGTGTTTACTTTAGTATGTATTAATTTTTATCATTTATTTGTTTGTTTATTTTACAGGGACAGTGCACGGCTCTTAGCTGTACCAGAGTAAGCTACAAGCTAATTTTCACCTGTAGTCTCAGGGCAGGGAACAGAAAACATCTGTGCTAGTAGATGTCAGGCTGCATTTTTAAAGCCCATTCACTGCCATTCATGTTTAAACAGGGGACAGAAACACTATAGGACAGGTGAAAGTTGCTAGCTATAGGTAATTCATCCTTCTAAAGAGAACGTCTGTGTTTATTTGGTCAAAAATCACTGAGCGAGAGAGAGAGGGGAGCCAGGAGCCATGGAGACCAAAGTTATTACGCCTGGAAAAATAGTTCCTTCCAAGTGCTGCCTTCTTAGCTGGAATATTAGCCTGAAGAAGGATTTTGACACAGACACTCCTTTTAAATAACGTTATCACATATTTTCAGCCACTTTATGTAACATTTATTGGGAAAATGGGCGGGGTTTATGTAACCTATGTGGCTGATACTGATATGTAGCAGCACTGCTGTGGTCCTTTAATGCTGTGATCAAACTTCACTTGGCACTGAAGTGGATCTTAAGTTTTGTGTTTTGTCTCAATAGGTCAATAATTCCTGTGGGAATTTCTCTTTTCTCATTGTCCAAGTTGGCCGATCTCTGTTGGATTTATGAGCTTTTGTGTCAGAGATTAAACTTTGGAAGAAAAATGATCAGCAAACATGAGCCGTTACAGCGGCTGCAGCTTTGGCAGTCTGAGCTCAGTGTTGGCAGCGAGCTGTTCAGAGGTTTGAACTCTTGAGAGTTTCTGCGTCGCAATTGTAAAAAAAGAAAACAATCACATTGACAGATATACTTCTAAAATAACTGTAAGAATCTGAAGGCTGCACCCGCTAACCTGGTTTTCTGGATCTAAAAGCAGTGCTGAAAAACTTTCAAAACTTCTCCTTCTTTCAAACTCTTCTCCTCCCTCTGTAAGGCTCAGTCGTCTGCATTTCTCATTTAAACTATAAAAAGTAAAAGCCCAATCATAGACGCTAATGGGCTCACCACAACAAACAAAGGCCCTGCCCATTTATAGTGCTTCAATGTAACGATGATTTCAACCATACGACTCACACTGCTGTCAGAGCGTTTCTCTGCCCTCCCCCTGTGGCTCCCCGGCTTGTTTAAAGCTGAAACCTGACACCTGTGGAGCAGCCAGGAGGAACCGAGAGGAATTTCAACAGCTTGCAGATTCGTCGTTTTGTGCAGTGCGGACACCCCCGTTCCTTGTGTCCTCACAGGACCAATGTGTTGCACGTACAGCTGAATTCTTGCTCGCTCTGCAGTTTTTTTGTGCTCAGGAGCTTCTTGACAAGTGACCAGTTGGAGTCTGAGGAATTTCAGAAGCAAATGTCTGAATGAAATGTTTTCTAACCCTAAAAGTGCCCTCGTGTATTATTAGAGGGAGAGTCAGTGAACAAAGGCTGCATAACTGTTGTAGTCTAATGCAAAAGGGCACAAATTACAGAAAATTTAAGAGATATTTCAGTGCGTTGTGAAAAAACAATGGTAATGCATGATTAATGGACAGTTGGACTACTTCTTGGAAGTAACTGATTACTGCTTAAATGCAGTATCTGTGATCATTTCAGTATCCACATACTTTTGGTCACATAGTGTGAACAGTTGGACCTGAAGCTGCCTCAGTGTCACAGTCTTGCTTTGCCTTGAAGCTTCTAATTAAGTTTGTAATGTTAAATATTTTTCTCCAGAGTCGCTCGGGGAGTCAGTCTCATATTTCTCACGTCATTTTAATGTTTAAGGTAAATACAGATGGAGTGTGAACCAGCCGAGTTTGGCTGCAGGCCGGCTGAGGCCCTTTTACGCTGCTGCTGAAATAACACCTTCCCAAGGAGGCAGACACTCTGGATGGGAGCCAGAGCCGCCTGCACTCCATCTTAAACTGGTTCCACTGCTTGCGCTCGGCTGTATGTGGGGCAAAGGGGCAACTGTGACTGTGGGAAATCAAACACAGTCTCTGAGCTGCAGCTCCAGACTCAGACAGGAAACCAGTTTATTTTTATTCCCACCTTCGGCTGCAGCCGTGACCAAAAGCCCCATTTTAATTTATCATTTTAATTGGCAGATCAGAAGCCTGGTGTTGAAACAAGGAGTGAGAACTTGGACTTCAGGTGTTGGTTTCAAGCCTCCAGCCTGCTGAAGTGTCCTTGAGCATCTGGTTTACAGCTGTAGATCCACTGATGTCTGTTCAATAAACTGTTTAATTTCCCTATGAGGAGCTTACCTGGTTATGAATCAGTCTAAATTTAATCCTGATGTTTCACATCTTACCTACATCAGCAAATGAGACCATCAGCGAGCAGATTGTAGATTTCTATCCTGTCTGTAACGATATCTTTGCCTGGTCCGCTCAGGCAGCAGAAACACTACAAAACGCTTTACGACGCAGAGACTGGAAGAGACGATTTGTTGTTTATGAGCGTCGATCTGCCGTTCTCTTTTGTACTCTCCATGGTTGGAAGCAGGGGGAGATTTTTCTTTAGATCATAACAATATTTTGAGCAAATAAGTGGCGTGTTACCAGTAACCTGTTGTGTCGGAACATCCCTTTAATTTAACATTGTGCTCTCTCAGAAAAAAGATGCGCTGGCCAAGTTCAGGGCAATGGTTCAGGGTTAAAACAGTTCCTTAAAGTTTGGAGCCAAAGGAGCTAAACAAAGACCCAATGATAATAATCAGATCAAGATCGTTCTTATTTTGACAAATTTGCTGACAGGTTGGCTTTGGAGGGGACCAGGTGGGTTATTTATCAAAGAAACAGACAAACCACAGAAAACATCAAAATCATATTTGACAACTTGTTTATTATAAATTTCCTCCACTGACAGATCTTCTTCTTCTTGTCAGATTCAGTGAAACATTTGTGCACATGCATCCTGGATGTCTTCCTGAGTTTTCTTGGATTAGGATTCATTAAGAAAAAATAACCTAAACTTAACTGGACTTAAGCAGCTGCAGGCAGCAACATGGCTGACTGTCCGTCACATGTGAGGGCTCTTGACTTGATCTCCAAAGTGCTCCACAACACGAAGCTCCAGGTTCTTTCACATCTGCTTCTTGTGCCAGTTTTTTAGGTTAATCCATGATTTAGATTCCACAGTGGCAGTCTTGTGAATGAACGTCTGCGTTGTTGTGAGAGGTCGTCATGGTGGACGAGGTCACGCTGTGTATCGCTCAGACGAGGATGAGGTGAAGGCTGATCTCACACATATGTTTTGACTGCAAAAGCATCAGTCTGAGGATTAGGATTGCAGGATTAGCATAGGAATGGTCTTTTGTTTTAATTTCATAAAACGTTCAAACTCTCCAACCTATTTAAGCTTACCTACTTATTATTTTTGCCAGTGTTGTGCTCTTTAACAAAACATATGCAAGAAATATAAACTGACATTTATTCTTCTACAACCACAAACATCAAAGAGGATAAATATTCATTAAAAAACTGCAACATCAGCCTCCTTCAAATAGAAAAGACTCATTTTACCTTCATACAGACAGTGGTAAGAGGAGAAGCAGTAACTTCAGTCATTGGAAAAGATGTTTCTTAACTGCTTTAAACAACTAAAACTTAAAATAAGTTTTTCACACTTTTGATGACTTGGGTTTGATGAACAAACACTGAGTTCCGGTTGTCACTCCAGTTGGCTCAGAAAATTTAAAAAGTGGAATAAATGCATCATAAGCTTTGATCATTTGATCCTGCACATATTAATCCTTAAATGCTTTTTTCTTCATGTCTTCAGTCCGATCAGCAGCAACAGCGAATCATTTGTTTGTCTTTTCCCTCTTCTGCATTTCGGTCTTTCTCTTCCTCCATCCATCATAGCTCCTGTTCTCCCTCTCTTTTCTTCTCCTCACTCTCCTTTCCTCCTCTGCTTTTTGTAAAGTCTCCACTTCCTGCCGGCTGGTTCCTGACATTCCTCTGGATCGCGACACTTCCTATCCTCCCACTCTCTCCAGCTCCCTCCTCATGTGTGTTTATACAGAACATGTTCTGCAGAGGCCTGAAGCATTCTAACCTGATTTTATCTGCACATTAACAAGGTGAAAGAGTGATGCATGTGCACTCAGAGAGCCACAGAAACACTGTTTGGATTTACGCCCATTTATGAGCCTAAAGTTGCTTTGCCAGTGTGTGATTGTCCAGGTGGGTTTGTGTTCTCTTAGGTGCAAAGTGTATGTAGGTTCTGTCACCTGACCACCACTTGACCTCCACTTTCACTGTGTAATAAAGCAGAAAGTCCATTAAGATAATGTTGGAAGCCGTCACTCGTCCTGTATGTCATGTGTCTGCATATCTGCCCTCGTGTCAGCCTGACCACATACTCGCTGCACACGCCGCAGTAACACGGCTCCTTCGCGCCACTACATGAGAGGTCATTTCTGGGTTCGGTGGCTGCAGAGGCAGCATTTCAAAATCCAGTGAAACGAGTTTAAGCCTGAGATACTCTTCTGACACTAATCCCTGAGCGTCCCGCTGCTTCGTGGTTTCCCGCTGCTGAAATGGTCAATTAAAACCAGGAATGAAGTCTCTGGATCCGACAAAGTTTGATTTATCTTCACCGACAAGGTGCCACTGTGCTGCAAACGACAGGCGAACAAAGATTAGCTGCTTTAACAAGTACTGCTCTGAATCTGAGTGTGTGTGTGTGTGTGAGAGAGAGAGAGAGAGTTCACTTGATCTTTAGATAACTCAGCGCCCTTTT
>JAQFJB010000004.1:23898754-23910179 GCA_029874875.1 Naso minor | reverse complement strand
TATCTGATGACTTTAGGTGGAGACAGGCTAGCACTTCCCATTGACTACCAGTGTTTGAGCTAAGCTAATTAGCGGTGCGCAAGCTGGTCCCGTCTCTTCCTTATTACTGCACATAGAGTCGAAAGAATGGGATCTATCTTCTTGTCTGGAACTCAGAAGGGAGGCAAATAACAAAAAGAAAAAAAAAAAGGCATATCACTTAAAATACAACAATACAAAACTACAAATGTTTTTATAACATTATTCTGATACAAAAATCAGTGAATGTAAAATTGAGGGCGTGAAGATTATTTTTAGATCAAACAGAAAAGCTCATCATGTGTTTTCATTAAAGAGTTGACACTTTTTCTCATTTTTGTGGACCGAAGCAGTCTGAGCACAACTGCCTCCTGTCAAAGCTCTTCATCTGCTTGCATGTGCATTTGTATTAGAAGCATGAGACAACCTATTTTGTCTTAAACACAGCTGTTTGCAGGATGCACAGAGATGGAGTGAATGCCCCTTCTTGTGTGAAGCAAAGTAAACTTCATTTTGGATACATAAAAGTTCAGAACACCATGGTACACGCAAATTTTTAGCCAACAGAATCATTTCATACCCTCTACTCCAACCTCACTTTCAATGTGTCACTCATCACTCACGCATCATGCATCCTTGCCACACCCCTTTCCCACTCATCCCTCCTCCTTTGGACATCTGTCCCCCCCTTTTCCACCCCTTGATCTCTCTTCATCATTATTACAATCAATCACATGTGCCACTATGCTGCTATAAATCCAAAAATTTTAAACGTACCCTCTGAGTTCTCAGTCTGCGGCGTGTGTCCTTCTGACAGGTTGAAAGTACCATTGTCCGTCCACGTCACATCAGACACTTCTGTGTCTGATACCGACATTTCCTTACACACTGTGGAGTCGAGCTGCAGGAGGAAAACACGTGGAGACGTCAGAGTTAAGAGTGCAGGCAGAGCGACTCTGCTGGCAGAAATAACATCAGTTGTTTTTTCTGATCTGAACGGGTGAAGGAACTACAAAATCTAATTTTTCCTATTTTCTAACAGCAGTCAAATCCAAACCGAGCTCTTGTTTGTAATTAAATCTGACTGATGTCCACCTCTTGGTTCAATCTACAGACCTGCTTACAAGATAACTCGCCCCGCTGCTTTACATTCACTTTACTTAACATCAGTGATGAAAAAAAAAGATCCAGTCTAGAGACTCCAGAGGGAAGCACACTCAGTGAATGAAGTCTGTAACCAGACGTTTGGCTTGAAGAACAACACTGAAAAAGCATCTTTTGGCTTCATTTTGGCTCTTGATGCTGATGTGGATCATGTGTACTTAATTTTGATTAGCTTAACTGGATGCCGTCAGGCAGTGGAGGAATAATTAGATTGAGAAGCGATGATCGGCCAACCTTGGGAAACATGGAGGAGAGGTCCGACTCGATGCCGTCTCTCTCAGTCTGAGCCCGCATGATTCTCTTCTCTGAAAGGAATAAAACATGAATACAGCTGATCTCTGAACCAATTTAGGTTTGGCTGTATGAAAAATTTTCAGATGTTAATAACCATCATAGATTATAGAGCACAAAATCAAACATGTTTAACAGTTACCATGGTTCTCTTTGATTTTCTGAAGGAACTCCCCGATGCCGAAGTCCAGCTTCTGCAGAACTGGCTCCAGCCACAAACTGACCTCATGAGACGAAATCAGAGGCCACAGAAAAACACCCAGCACTGCAGAGGGGGGTCAAGACAGAGAAAAATACAGCAAAATGAGAATTTGTTTCAAGATAGGCCATTCAAAAAAGATAGTTAAATGCTTTATGTCACATAATCGCTTAGCCGTGTCTCATGAATTTGTTTGATGACTCACAGCTACGTCTCTGTTTTAAAGGTAACTGTTCCAAGGAGCTCAGTGCTGTTAGTAGTAAGTAGTTGTCAGTGAGTGGTAAGTTTGTACTTTTGCTTCCTGTGGAGGTTGATTCACCCAAAACCAGGGTAACAACCATGCAACCAGTCTTTTAACTGCAATGAATATGCTAGACAGCGAATGCAAAAATCAATCATTTTTCTCTAGAATGTTTAAAATGGTCTCTTCATGTGCAAATCTTCTGTTTACTCACCTAGAATATATGAGATAACAATCCCTGGAATGTAGCGTCCTAAGACGGCAAAGAAGGTGCACAAACTGCAAACCAGCAGGCAAAACTACAGACAGGAAGCAAACACAAAGAGAATGATGCAAAATATCAGGATGTTTACTGTAGCAGTTATTATTGTCAACAATATTAAACTTTAGAATGCAGTAAATAAACACATGGACACACTGGTCACAGAAGAACGGTTTCACACAAATTTCATCCTGAAGTTTGAGTCAATTCATCACCTGATGAGCAGATGCAGATGGTCAATAGCTTAGTTGTATTTTTTATAATTTTACAATTTAGAAAAGCAAACACAAAAACAAACATGAACACATTTTTTTATTTCAAGATAGCTTCAGGTAGCTTCACATCACCTGAAATTCTCCATCTCTAACAATCAGGTGCATTTAGACAAGATAATGCTGATTCATCAACTGTCCTCAAAGTTTTGTAAAGAAACTTTTCAACTAGGTATTGTAAGTTTCATGAATTGGGTAAAATACTAAGAAATCACGACAACCACCTGCATCTCCACTGTGAACTGTCTGAGGTTAATCTGGGTTGTCAGCTGTCTCACCTTGCCGGGGTTTTGCTGTTTGAAAGCCGAAGTCTCCTGCAGGAAGAGCCTGAGCGAGTCACTGAGCTGAAGTCCAGTCCCAGACCGACCATCCCGGCCCGAGTCAATGATCTCCCAGCTGCAAGACCAGACGGGCAGAGGCAGTGTTAGCCTTCAATAAGATAACTCAGCATTGACAGAGTCTGCTGCTCAAAAAGCTGCAGGTGGATGTTTAGACAAAATGGCCAAAATCACTGCTACTGTTTTCAATTTCAGCAGCTACAATGCAGATTTTAAATTAGGTATTAGATATTATTAATTATATATGAAAATAAAAAATGCATATATGTAACTATAGTTAAATAGATATTCCCAGATTTTTCACATTGGGCCTCATTTTTGACCTCTTCAGTCTTATTCCTATTGATAGAGACCGTTTTCAGTTCATTTAGTGCAGTACAGAGATGGCTCGCTGTTTAGCCACAAATGCTAATCAAGTCAATAAGTCAATAAAACCAGCAGCATTTTCTACCAAACTCTGATTAAACACTTCACAGTGCACCCAAAGCAAGTCTAATATGACAACAGTCTATTCAGGCAAATATGTGTGTTCACAGAATAATTTTAGAGGTCAAACTACGATTGAATTTCTTTAGTTTGTGGCTTAATAGCAACAGAAAGTAAATAGTTGGCAGCTTTCTGTCGCCACTAATTCTAAACAGAGCCACAAATTAAAGAAATTCAGTTGTAGTTTGACTTCTAAATTTTTCTACAAACGCTCAAATTTGCCTGAATAGACTGTTGTCATATTAGACTTGCTTTGGGTGCCCTTTGGAGTGTTTAACCAGAGTTTGGTAGAGAATGCTTCCAGGCCATTGACTCACACTAGCATTAGCATTTGTGGCTCAACAGCAATCCGTCCAAACTCTGTACAGCATCAGGAGAGCTGAAAATTGTCTCTATCAATAGGAATAGAACTGGGTAGGTCAAAAATCAGGCCCTATTTCAAAGATTATAGAATATCCCTTTAAAGACAGACAGTTTGAGTTCAAAATCCGATTTGAAAACAAAACGGATTTGTATGCAGTCTGAATGAGGCCTAAGAATCCTGAACAGAACCAGTTTGAGCACCGGAGCTGATTTTGGCACCTTGAGATCATTTCACCTAAAGCCGTTTGCTCTTTCTCAGTCTAGATTTTATTATCATATCTTCACACCTTGCACAGCACTTTTGGTTCAACTGCTGTTTTCTTTAAACAAGCTTCACAAGTAATGTGACCTGACTTGTTGTTCTGTGTTGACTGTCACCATGTAATTACTAACACAATATGCTTAGACTCTGCATTAAAAATAGCATCAGCATGTGACTCAACCAAAGAGAGATTGTAGAGATTTATTCGGAGGCTTAGAATTCTACAGAGTGAGGGTCATTGATAAAGTTGTCATTGTTTATCAAATGTCATTGTCTAAAATAAGAGGCCTACATTAAAACTGGCAGGATGATTACACAGACAGGTGGCGGATGAGAATAGGAATGTGAAAGTGATTTCCATGCTGGGAATTCTGGGCCACCTGTCGAGGTATGAAACTTTCCTCTCCAGCTCGGGGGTTCCCAAAAATCATCTTCTGCATTGGCTCTAATATCAGCCCTCATGCTTGCTTCACATAGTCCTTCTATAAAAGGCACGTATGTGGCTCATGTGTAGGTCATGTGTGATAAATAGACGAGGGTGTGAGGCAGCCAAAGTCCTGCTCACAATCTCTCTTAGCTAGCTTCTGTTCAGCTACCGATTACCGTTCAATTCATCAAAACGCTCATGGCTTTGTCAGGGTGGTCAAAATATGCCTCAGGTCATTTGACACAATCTTAACTGGTTAGCCAATTATGTGTTTCATACAGTGTTTGCAATGCAGGGCTCAGGATCTCTGGTCTTCACCCATGTGGTTCAAGTTTACCTCAGGATAAAACTTCAGCAACAACCCTGAAATTTCAGCACAAAAGTTAAGTAAGTGATAAATGTATCAACAACTGGACTGGACGGTAACAAGGATAAAACAAGAACATTATGTGACGTCTTTTTGAAGCATGTCTATGGCTGATTAATCACCAAACTGAATCATATTTCCGTGGTGGATTGAACTTAGCCCGACCGATTTATCATTTTTTATGACCATCAGCTGATATGAGCCTACCGCAGATATACTGCTATATATGTTCCTTGATATGTGCCAGTGTTAAAACTGGTCTTTACGATTGGAAAAAACACTTGGACTAGTGACTTAAAATGTTGTAATTCATCATTTGTCCAGTAGAGGGCAGTTCGTCATTCAAAAACAAATAAGTAAAGTGTTTCCTGTCCAGTTCACTGATGTTTGGAATAAAGTTAAATCCTGCTTCCATCACATATCTTTGTCACAGGGATTTAATAGCCACATTCAGCCAATATATTGGGTGTTGGAATTTTCTTGCTCCCCAATATTGGTATCAGCATCTGTCTCAAAAATCCCATATTGATCTGGCCCCAGTTTGGACCAAACTACTCAAATTGACAGTTGAACCGTGGGTACGGTAACTGCCACAGCACCTTTCATCAACATACTAAATTTAAGGCACACAGAGGATGGAAACTCCACGTCCTGTGGAAGCAGCTGTCCTGGAAACAGCTGGTGTTAAATCACCATGGCGATCTGGTTACTACGGCAGCTGAACAAGTTCAGTTCAGTTCAGTTAACACAGCTGTGAGGCGCCAAGGCTAATTGGTCTGTTGGCATAATGAAGATGCAAAAGTTCAATGTAATGTGACTGTCTTAAAACGTTTTATAAGAACAGGTATTTCAGTGAAGAGGCACCAGCCACGGCTGAGTGATATTAAAACATACTAACTGAAAATTAATTCAAATTTGTCAGAGAGAATAGATTTCACTGCCTTATTTTTCTTGAGGTAGATCCTCTTTTAACATCAGAGGGATGTGACTGTGGATATGGAGCCATATAACACACTGTGTCAGCCGCAGGTATGAGACTGTTGACCTCAGTGACCGTGGTAAGCTTAACTAATACAACAAGGATCTTCAGTGCTCAGCACAAATTTAATCTGCTGAGTTTGGACAGGTGAGCAGGGCAAACTTTACAAGCTGCTCGTGACATCACTGCCCACGTCGGTCTGGTGGTTCAGGGACCAAAGGCCACACGATTACTCCTGGTAATTCTTACCAAGTTTATTTGAGTAAGACAACCCAACCTGTACCTGTTCATTCTTTCAGTGCCACCGAACAGAGTTTATGGTGAAGAACAGGCCGAGAAACAACTGCATGTTTACATTCCCAGCAAGAGATCAGATCTGATGTGGTCTTTCTGACGCGTTCCACATTTATCCTCCTCGCTGGCAGCTCTTAAGGAAAAGTTTTTGCATTCAAAATGGTGCAAATTAGCATTTGTTGGCAGCTGCTGTTGATGTAAATCCTGTTAGGCAATACTGTTTTCCCTTGTCAGTTTTCCTCCCTACACACAAATGTTTATCTCAGTCTGTTCATCTCACCAATAAACTCAACTTTTTTGCCCACAGGACAACAACCATAAAAGCAGCAAGAATTGAAGATTGAAAATTACACGTGAAAGTGACTGATGTACCTGCTGGGGAGTCAGTTTTGTCAAATGAAGATCTAATGTCATTTTCAAATTTTACAGCATGACAAGACTAAAAGAGTACTCAACGGATTGAGCATTGCACTTTTTCAACACCATCCAGCTCACAATTTACTTAAAAAAGGGTCCTAAAATTGAAGCAGCAGAAACAGAGATGTCATCATCTTGCTTTCTTTACATCAATCTTCCTTGTCAAAATCTGGCCACAACAAAATGCAACTCAATTACGTTCACCGGACTACATAGCTGAAGGTATATGATCGCAGATGGTGAAAGAAAAGTTAGAGGATCACCAAAGTGGACACCTTTTTATCCTGAATGGATCATGAATGTGTAACTGCATTACAGTCTCCCCAATAATTTTTGAGACATTACAGTCACACACACAGAAGTGAAGCTCATGGTTTCAGCAGAGGAAAAGTCGGGGAATCACTGGAGTACACTGTGTGGGAATCATCAATGTCCATACGAAATGTTGTGCCAATCGATCCAGCAGATTTTGGGATATTTTACTTGATAAGTGTCTATTTTTTGAGGCAGGTGGAGCTGGAGGAAGAGTCAGAGGTGATATTTGGTGGACAGAGAATGTGTTCATCAGTTTTCATTGCAATCCAAACAGCAGTTTGCGATATTTCAGTCTGAACTAAAGTGAAAGTATCCGTATAAACCCAACAAACTCTGCACCTCAGCAGAGTAAAAGTTACATGTAGAGACAAAATACTGGCTACCAGCTTCCAACATACGCACAGTTTGTGATGGCTTCAATTCTACATTCAATTTCAACAGAAGACAAACTAAACCAACCAAAGTTCTGTCATCCTTCCATTTTTTACCCTGAATCATATCTGTTTGGCCGCAAGGAACAAGCACAAGATGCCCCGTGAAGCTACAGTATCTCCTTTACACCCATCACGTCTCCCACCTGACCCAAACACCCGGCCCTGTCTCGTATAACCCTCATGACGAAAGGTCAACCCGTTGCTCCCCTCTCAACTTCCAGGCACATGTCTGCAGTCATAGGCTGATTTCCAGGGAAACATGATGGGTCAAACATGTGACAACGATACCGTGAAGCCATAAAAGCAGTGAGAGAGAGAGAGACGGGTAAGCATTTCTGTGTTCCACGAAAGACAGGCGTCTGCCCGTGAAGAGGGGCGAGTCTGCTCAGATAAATTACTGTCAAGTTTCAACTAAGAGGTTTGTAACAGTTTGTTTTACTACCAACGTGAAGACAAACTTCTTGGAGATGACAGGCTTCGATATGGAGGACTGAAACTGCCAAAATCAAAAGTAAATAAACGGCTAAACAAATGACTCAATATATAAATAAATACGCCAAAATGCCGATATTCATTGAGTATCTGATTTTATTTTAAATTTCATTTATTCATTTATTCATTTTAGAATTTATTTAACTACTCTTATTTTCACTTTGCATATAAATGTCCCTATTTATTTAATTTCCCATTTTATGTAATAATTTCATCATTTTTAAACGCATTTATTTATTTGTGTTTATACCCCAGCCCCCATTTTTTTCTGTACTTCCTGTTACATTTACATTTCTGTTTGCATTTTCAACTCATCACACGGATGAGGTGGGCTGTCATTCAGCGTGTCATGGGGTGTCAACTTTCTGCCTATTGGCTAACTGACACCTGAGTGCAAAGATCGATCTGTGCAGTGTATTTTGGCTGTTTCAGTCCTCCATAGTTCAATGGCCATGTTCAGAAATGAGAAAATCATGTGTAAAATTATGAACACTTTTTCTTTTGCTTCAGTCAAAAATCATCTAAACTTTTAAGTAGCCTATGTTTTAAATTTTAATGTTAAAACACATCCAGAATGTCTTCAGCCTTATATTATTTGCACCTAAATGAAATCTTAACTTTTTACCTGTGCAGTTAACTTTTTGAACAAAACTTTACTGTTACCACGTTAGTATATAAAATAGCATGTCCAACTTAACTTTTGAACTTGGTTACCATTTATTCCAAATTAAAGCTGATAATGGTTGTTATCGTTAAAATATCATGATGAGATATTTTTCAAATGGAATTTCAAATCTGCAGTTGAGCTGCTAACGAGCAAACTGGCCTGTGACATTAGTGGTGCACTTTCCCCTTGGGAAAATTTGTTTGGTGCTTAGTTCAGATGGATAAGACGTGTTCATGTTTGTTAGATAAGAAGTTGCTCAGCGTCTGTGGCTCCTGTGTCGTGAAGCTGCTGCCGTCTGGCTCAGTGTCAACGAGTGATGCAATGATGATGTTGCTGCTTTACACAGAACTTGATTGGCCGTATCAAAATGAGGTCACAATCTACACTGACAGAGACATAATAATATTACACTGAATCCATGCTAAACCAGCAGGGACTGTCACAGCCAAAATTCATGAAATATAAATTTCTCACTTTTGAAGGCGACAGAGGAAGTTAGTCACAGAGCCAGTATGGAAACAAAATTACTGATTAGCAAGACTTACATTCATCTGTCCTCTTACTGATCTGCCCTCTGAGGTTTTTCAGAGAATCAAACCGGACACAAAACTTGCAGAGAATTACTGTCATGGGCCGCAAATCCAGACATTTTAACATGCCTCTGTCTGTCACATGCTGTCTGAGCTCCACGAGCTCTTCGGACACTGAAGAGTGAATATATCGTGTTTCATTACTGCAAATCATTACAGAACCCACAACCACCGTACACATTTGTCACTCAATCAGTCAAGATCTGTTTCACCCTTGTAGAAAGACGTCGGTCATCACTGGAACACAAGAAATGTGCAATTTTCAACGCAGAATGTGACAACAGCCACGACAGAGGACGACAGGAGAGGGCGGAGGCTCCACATGGGCAGCTGCCAGGCAGATTTCACTTTTTACCCAGTCGGTAATCTCTGAAACAACACATGGAGCGGCACTTCGAGCTTCCAACAAGCCGCGACAGGGCTTTAAAAATAGAGCGAGACAAACAATGTGAGGAATGGGGGCAAAAACATCCCAGCACTTCAATGTGACTGGGAAGAAGGAGGAGATGTAAATATGTTTACCTGCCTGTCTGTGTGGGCTTTTACCACAGAAAACCCCTCTTTAATGCAGCTAATACCTGTTTCTGTTCCACCTACAGACACATATACAGGAAGCTGGCTCTGATGGAGGGACAAAACGAGTCCCACCTGAACCTGCTTGGTGTTAATACTTTTGCAAAAGGCCCGTTTGACCAAAACATGAAGCCTAAAGCTACAAGAAACATAAGACACCACTGTTACGGAGGGATGGGAGCCATGATGCAACGATGTGTACTGATTTTATGTAGACCTAAGCTGTGTTGTTCATGTTGTTGATCCCTCCACACTGAAATTTAGAGGTGCTAAAAATCTGTTTTTATCGTGTGAACCAACTTCCTTCATCATGAGAAAGAACACGTGTTAAAAACAAACAAGGAGGCAATCTGTCATGTCATGGCTTATTAAAGAGCTGCTCCAATTAAAATCAAGTTTTTAACCTTGTTGCATTTTAATGATAATACTTTATGTAACAGGACAATCCGCTTCGGATCAGCAGTGAACCAATGATGGTTGTTCAATTCTTTAAGTATCGCAAACAAATTTCCATTCACCTCCATTCTTGCAGTGCAGAAGAAATCTAAATGATAAATCCCAAAATTAAGTCAAATACAACCAAACGTGACAACACACCACAATATGTTTGGTGTTTTGTCATTTGGTTAAACACAAGGAACAAGCAATCACTCTACAATCCTCTCTGTTTTTTTCACCTGAACGTCACACAGAACTGCAGTCATACCTCAGTCCTGCACCACGATCTTCAGGAGACATCTCAAGGGCTTCAGGTACCTTCAGCGGACTTGACAACAAATTAACCTCGGACAATTACTGGATTTTTTTTCCAAGATGATACTCTGAGGATGCAAAATGCAAGAGAGAGCAAGAACTTGTCTCTACGGTGAAGAAAGCTGGCACAAACTGGGGTTCAAGTCAAACTCAGGTTTCTACGTGCCGCACGGCGCGAGAGCAGCTTGTGTTTATCCTCAATGAAACCAGGGTTGGAGTATTTCAAGCGGCCTCATCTAAAAATAGCGCGGTCACACTACATTCCAACTGGCAGCCGTCAGAAGTGCCGAGGGGGTAGAAAGAGCAACACCCACCACCACCAACAACAACCCCACCACCACATCCACCTCCCACACACCTCCTCTTGTGTCAGTGACATGGACGTCCAGATGAGAGGGGACATGTGGAACCGACACACACTTGTTTGTTTGTTGATGACATCGTTGCCTAAACAACAAGCGTTTATTTATAGGAAATGTTTCTTCGTTCTGAAAACACACTGTCGTTGGGTTTTAGATGAGATCAGTACCACTGTAGTTTCACTATATGCTAACATGAAGCTTATTCCTGACTTAGCTTAGCATAAATCTACGTCTGTTCCGAACCAAGTTTGGCTGCTTTTATTATGCAATGACAATAAATATCTACGTCCAGCTGAACAGGGAGAGGCAGCCATAGAGCCCTATGATTTCTGCAATCACTGAAACGCGGAATTGGCCAAAAAAAACCCGAAATCCATTATTTAACACAGAATATCACAGATTTGACCGTAATTTATCTGGGGAGAACATTCCGGGGGGTCGCTAATGTGTGGGAGCACCTGTATGTCACTTCACGAGCACTTCCACCCTCCCTCCAAAACAATGCAGGCATGACAAAGTTCCCGCCAGAGACGCCGGCAAAGTCAGCAAAAAACTATTAAACTTGTCGCTAACCCTAAAATACAGAGCCAAGCAATTTCCCAATGACTTCTATGTGTCAAGTGATCTGCTGTCATGCAGTCAACATACTGTCAATTGGAGACGTGTAGATGCATGCAAAGACCACTTGTGGTCTAAAGCCCGTGTGAAAAACAAGGGAAAACATCGTGCTTCAAAATTCCATCAAATTAAAATGGAAAAAAATACATTTGGGAAAAAATAAAACACAATTTTGAAAAAAATACATCAGATATAGAGCCTTACAGCCAGACTCCGCCCAGGTGTAACAACTCCATCAACC
>JAQFJB010000004.1:23727456-23739870 GCA_029874875.1 Naso minor | reverse complement strand
TAAGCTAATTAGCGGTGGACGAGCTCTGCCCGTCTCTTCCTTGTTACTGCACGCATAGTGGAAAGAATGGGATCTATCGTCTTGTCTGGAACTCAGGAGGGAGGAAAATAACATGAAGAAAAAAAAGTTGGCATATCGCTTTAAAAATTCAAATCTCAATGTGAGTGAGTGTTTATTTTAAAATGCTTTAGAAAAGAAAAAATCTGATGTGGCTGAGCACTTTTCAGCAGACCGCACACTCTGTTGTAGTTCAGCAATGATCTAAAGCTGCCAGCAGCTGCTGCTGCACTTTGAGTGTTTTATTAATGAAGGCACGAGAAGCATTTGGGGGTAAAAACTGCTTCATGTTAAAGATGTCTCCATAGTGTACCATTATGTGAATGCCAACAAGTAGCTAAATCAAAATCAAAGAGGTGCAACTGAAAAAGCCTGTTAGTGAGATAATAATAAAGTTATTTTTATCTCACACAGAAACTGAGAGAAAAGCTCAAACTCCTACATTTGAATGACCAAGTCTCTTGGGGAGGGAGTGTCGACCCCCTGGCTGGGCTGTTCATGCATATTGGCACACAAGGGGGAGAAATCAACAAATTACCCATGAGTCTCCACCCCACAACTCCCAACTGGTTACGCTGAAGTTGCGGGATCCACCTACTCTGCCATGGCAAGAGTTTGAACGTGGCTACGAGCAGAAAGGTGAAACAGACAGCAGTTCTTCTCTTGAACATTCACAGGACGTGATGATACACTGACGGGCAAGAAGATACTGAAGCCAATTTACCAATTCAACCTTTTCATATTTTGTATTTTATCTGCTATGACACAAATCAGTGGAAAGTTTCCCATTAAAATGTTTTTAAACCATCTTCAACAAATGATTTGATAAAAACTATAAATATAAACACATAGCAATCAGACTTCAACCTATGTATGTTCAACAATGATTTACGCGTTTCTGGATACTTATTCCTTTTTGCACTAGGAAAAAAAATATCCCCAACAACAAATAAAACTGTTTACCTTGCTTGTGGAAGCCTTGTAGGTGGTCTTTAGTTTTTGTGACAGCTGGCTGGTGCTGTGACTTGCTGCAGATTGGTGGAAATAAGAGACATATGGAAAGATAACGATGAAAAGAAGCCAAACATGAGCGCAGCACGTGTTCATAAATATTGTACTTTTTGTAGATGTTTTACTGTATGTACACCATTTAGAAAAAATTATACACATGAAAAGCACATGTAAATAAACCTGAGGGGATAGAGATGCAGGTATCAGATTTTGAAAAATTATTTGGACAGATATTGCAATTACAATGTGATTTTTGATATTAGAAGGAGTGATTATTTTTGCATCATTACTCTCATTGTCATTGAAAAACACACTGAAATGATTCTAGTGTGATTTTTGCAAACTGAACCGTTTCCTGTGCAGGCCGGGACGACTCTGCAGCACCACAACGTTTGAATTAAAATGTTATTTTCAAACTCACATTTCTTCAAAAACAAATATTTAACCTCACTGAAACTTAAAAAATGCAGTGGGCAATATTTTGATCAAATTCGCATTAAAAGTGCTGCCCTACTGAGATGAATGGAGTGGAACGCGTTTTACCTTTTGTTTTCAGCGCTCCTTTGGCTAAATCTGCACCTTCGAACGTCTGTCCTTCGGCAGCCAAACGATCATTCAGCGTTTCGATTTCTCTGCGTACTGAGAGTCAAACAGGTCACGTGTTAATAAAAGACTGACAGAAGAAAGACTAAGTGCCCCAATATTCTTTCTTTTATAATCAAAGAAAATCAGATAGTCAGATTAAAAGTTCTGCAAACGTTTTCTTGCACTTTAATTGCTGAATGTAAAATATTTGTCATTTAAAAGTTCTGTTAGTCGTCATTAGAATTGTTTGATGGAAAATAGGGATTTTTGTGGGTACCGTGTGGCTTCAGAGAAGGAAATTGTGCTTGACACCCAAACTAGCGGAGAAAATGTGGGTGAAGAACAAGTTTCTCTTCAACAGTTAAAGTCAAAGTGTCCAACAGTGAGACACTCAGCTCATTGTTTCTGTGTCTGCACAGCAGATAAATGACTTAGACTTGTAATGAGAAGCTTGCAGCTGTACTGGGCAAACTGGATCTACTGTTAACTGAACTTTTATGATGACTTACGCTCCAGGTTTTCTATGTAGAGGTTTTCAAACTCCCTCTCGATCTGACTGAACAGGTCCAGCAGATTGCTCCTCAGAGACAGAGGCAGTTTGGAGTCCTGCAGGGAAAGAAAAGGAGAACATGAAACACACGTGGGTTTTTTGCTGAGGAGACAAGAACACCAGTCGTGTGTGAGACCGGGGTTCTGCATGTAGAGGCCTGGTGACTTATTACTCACTGTTTAGTAAGACAATTAGTTTCTCTATTAATCTATAAATCGTTCACTCTTTAAAATGCCAGAAAAAAGGTGAAACTGTCCAAAACCCAAATGTGTTGATTTGGTGTCCCTCATGTCACAGGATGTTCTGACATTTGAAAGCCCTAACATTTGAAATTGTCAAAAAATTTCTGTCCATCGACAAATGTGTCAGCTCTATGTGTGTGTACGTGTACGAACTGCACTGATATCAGGTAGGTTAGGGCTGAAAAGGGCATGAAGAAGAAATAAAGTTTGAAAAAGTGACAGAAAAGGCACATAGAGAGGTAAAGAAATGATGGGGGTTTTTTTGTAGGCCAACTTGGAAGTTAGCATCGCTGTGGATCTATGGCAAAAAGCTGATGGGATTTTTGGGATTTTGGAATTATCGCTGAAAATCACATCTGTGACGAACACAAATTTATGATACTTATACGTTTTGTTTTGCATAATAATCTTTAATTATACCACATTTTTTAAAGAAGTAAATGACATCATAAGAAGCAAAAAGCTATTGTTAGGCCATTGTTATTATATATGCTATTCCTTTTCTAATGTGATGACAAGTCTCACAAAGCCACTTGTCAGCAAATACTTTTTTTAAAGACACATAAAACATTAAAAGTTCAAAAACAGGGTTTAATACTGGTGTATTTTCTGTCGCAGAACAAAAACATCAAAATATTTTTAGCCTGTGTGAAGCAGAGATCTTATTTCAGGCATTTAACCCTGAACCCATTCAATGCAGGGAGACTTTGAGATGAGGGAACCGACAGTGCTAACATGCTAATTGACTTCCACGCTGTATGACTCATTACTTCAACACTCCATTAGGGCACAGCTGGGATGTAATTCTGTTTCATCAAATCAAATGCTAGTGAGTCTGCACAGATGTTCTAGTAAATAAGAGTTTATGAGAAACTTTTTCATTTGACTGCTCTATGAACTCATCATCAGATGGCTTATTATTGAAAAAGGAAGATGTAAATAAATGAATTCCTTAACTAAAAGTCTCAACTTGCTCAATAAAAACAAATCTTTTAAGTCAGACAAATAACTCACTGTATACAGAAACATAAAGCTGTGCTGTAAAACTGATGTGTTATGAGGCTGATATTTCAGTTGAATATGTGAAAGCTTTTACAACACAATAAGACAAGTTTATCATCTGTCACCACTAGAAAGCAGAGGAGCAGCCATGTCACAACAACAATAAAAAATAAATAACAGTGAACTCCTGCTTTCAAACAGAAAAGAGAGAGAATTCAAGTATCCACAAAAGGAAAAGAATCAGTAGAAGGGAGACGGAGCACATGGCTCCTTTATTACAGACAGTCTCAGTCTGCAGCAAAGACACAAACAGGAAGTGGGTCATCTCTCCTCAAAGCTTTGTCCAATCAGGAACAAGCTTCCCCCTTTGTACCTGAGTGCTACGAGCTCTGCATAATGCACTCATGCTTGGGCTGAATAGCTGTTTGCTGCTGTATTTTCTAAAGAAATCAGTCAAGTGTGCTGTTAGCTGTTAACAGACTGACTGAGAGGAAGGCCTGCAGCACGGGGGGAAGGTACGTGATGACACGCTGTGTGTATGATGCACAAGGCCTGGTGAATATAACAACTGAGGCAGAACAGATTCTATGAAGGAGTTATTCTCAGACAGCATGTACGCAGCAACTTGTTTGATTTTGTTAATTTAACACAACTAAGATATCAAAATTCAGGACAAGATGGAACAGGAAACCAAATGGACTTACGGGTGAGACTGCACTGAGGCAAACTGCACTCTAATCTGACTAAGTATCCAAAATATTACATTTTAAGCAGAAACGTTAAACTGATACTAAACAGATAAATCACTCTCAGAACCACCACAGTTCCTCTAATACTAATGAAACCTAAACTACACAAAATCTACAACACGTAAAGTGATCTCTAAACTATTTGGGGAGTTAAACTACTGTCTGCAACATGGAGAGACACCTGAAACTTACCTCCAGTCTCATGAAGGATTCCAGGTTATCAGAGGACTGGGACCAAAAGGGACCAGAGTGAAAAAACAAGAGGTCATGAGGGAGGGATTACACTGTGACACCACGTTTGGTTAGAAAAAAGCTCCCTGCAACTGCCCACAACCAGAAAAAAATCTGTTTTCTGGCATGTTTTCTGAATCAACGTTTGATTGCATAAGCTATAATGGATGTTCTATGACAAGTGTCTTTTGTGTAAAGACAAGAAGGCTTCTGCTGACATTACACAAGGAGGCGTTGTTGTTTTGTGGCTCTAAATCATTTAAGCAGTAAGCGAGCTTTTCTGAAGGAGAAAGGAAAGGAAGAAAGAAGGACCTCCAGTTGTGAGTTGGGGAGGGCATGAGAAAACACAGATAACCACACTGTGTCAAAATAAATGGGTACGGCATTATTTATTTACCATCATTTTACAAAATGTTAAGCCAGCATCCTATGATTTCTAAGTTGTTCAGCGAAATGAAACCCAGCAGTTCTCTCAGTTCTCCACCACAGAAATGCACTGGTGAAGCGTTCAGGAGTGCAGGGGTGAAGTGCTTGAACGCTGAGAGAATAAAACGCTGCACGTGTGTTTTGTCACTATGACAACAATATCCTAACAACGGCTGCGGTATGACTGACACTGCTCCGATGCTTTTACCATCTGTTTTCTCTCTGAAGTCTTTTTTCTTTACTTTCTATGCTTTCCCTCACACTTTGTGTGGATGATGAGCTTATAATAATAATAATAATAATAATAATAATAATAATAATAATAATAATGACCCCACTGTCTCGGCTTCAGCAATCAGCCATGGAGCAAAGGAGAACGTCAAAATGATTTGCGGGATTAAAAAAAGTGCCGGTGATGTCACCAGCACCTTTGTGAAAAGCAGAGAAATTTTCAACCGTAAGCACTCAGAGCGGCCGCACAAAAACGGTGGAGCAGCAACGCTGTGCAATGCATTCAGGTAGAGCCGTGATGCATTTTGAGAGACAAGGCGTCACGTTGGCTTCTCCACATTTGCATAAAGTAGAGGTCTAGGCTACTTTATGAAAATCAGGTGCGTCCAGCGCGTCTCGCCTCCTCTGCAAATTCCCATCCAAACTTTAAAACTAGCTGACGTCAATCTGAAATAAAGTCCAATAAAACAACTGCATGGCTTATTTCTTGCCAAAAAAGTTTTCAGAAACACATTTCAGTGAACTATTTTCGATTTATAACAAAAAGTAGTCGAGGGAGGCGCCATGTTGGTCCGTTTTGAAATCCTCGAGCAGATACCGAGGACAGCCCAGCGCGTGACGCACTCATCCAATCAGGTGTGTCAGGAGGTGTACGCTGATGGTGGCTGAATCAAACATCGTCCATCATGTAGTGGCACGCCCATCAAGCCTCTGATACTGGGAAGCAGTGCGTTCCAAAATGCCCCTGTGAATCTCCACCATGAGGAACGTAAGCTTTAGCCTGTTCTGAATTCATCTGTCTCATGGACTTAAATGACCTTACAGCAGTCATGCAGTAAATGTGTCATGCTTAAGCTTGCTACAATATAAACCACTACGTGCCCTTTAAATGGCTGCATTAAAACCTAATTGGCTTAGGCTTACAACTGGAGTGCTTATGAAAACTGACAGCGAGAGCACAGCAGCATTCTAATAATGACAGACATGGGACGAGGGCACTTCACACTGAATATTTAAACACTTTCTCACAATGTGTTGTGTATTTTCATTGTGTAAATGAGCGAATCATCACCTGTCCCTCCAACATGTCTCTCTGCAGGCCGGCGCGATCCTGCTCAGTGCTGTTGGTCCTGCGGATCGACAGGCTGTGCGACTTCCTCTTCTGTTTGGCCTGGCGGGCGGCGGCACTGCTCCCGCTCTCCACCGGCATCCCTCCTTTCAAACCTGATGTAACTACAGTCTGAAAGTACAAAAAAGAAAGAAAAAAAATCATAGAAAAGATGGTGACGAGGTTTCCAGGAAACTACTCCTGGTTGGAAACATAAGGTGACTGTGCTGCACTTGGCAGTGGTTGAATGTGTGAAGTGACAAAGTGAGTGAGTGTGAGAAAGAGCTGCTGAGCATAAAGGCTCAACAAGTCCTCCATGGCAACCTTAAGATGAAATATGAGGAATCACTGGGACAGAAATTCAGATGTTAGCAACAGTAATAGAACTTTTTCTTTCTGTTTCTAAAAATAGCAAATGATCTGTCAACCACTGCTTTGTTGGAGAAATCTGAAATGTGCAAACTCTGGACGGGCAAAATGGAGTCAGAAAAACAATGTTCAGAGACCATCCTGTGATAACCATCACTTTATTCAATCTACGCAGGCTGCAAATTATTCTTATTCTCAGCATCAATGAATCTGTCAATTATATTCTCAATTAATTGATTGATCAATTCAGTCAAGAAGTGCCACATTATGTAAAAAATATCCAATATACATCCATAGCAAACAACTTGACTTAACCAACCAGCAGTCTGATCATAAGATGTTAAACTTTGTGAGGCAACTTTTTCTTGCGTTAATCAATTTGTTGTTATAAAAATAAATGTATGATTAACATAAAACAGCTTAATGCAACATATCCTCACATTTAATGGGTGGAACCAGGAGATGTTTGATTTTCTTTGTTTAATAAATACCCTAACTTGTTACCAAAATTATTCTTTATTATTTTCACCTTACTGTTACATCAGTGCATTTTATAAACCACACAGAGAGGGCTGCACCTTGGTATTTTCTTTACAGTGGGCAGTTAAAGTGTTTATCATGATTCATAACATTTAAAAAAGCATCCCACACTTTCACAATGATGGATGAGAAGCTGATCATCAACATCTTGCCCACTCCTGGTTTTATGTAACTGGAGTTCAATCATTTTTTAACAACCTGAAGACTGTAGGCTGACAGAGTTATCATAAGTTAATACTCTAAATGTTACGCATTATAATACCTTCTTTGGGATGACACTGCAGTGACACACAGGACTCCTGCATCTAAAAGTCAATGTTATGGATGCTTATGTCAGTTATGACAGCACATAAGCCTCCAGCTGTCAAAAATCTTTGCCCTTGGGTTGTCATTTGAAGAGCTTGGGACACATAAATCAGCAGCCAGCCTGTGGCCAGAGCACACATGACTGCTTCTGTTACCCGTTTCTGTCTCTTTCCTCTGAATACAGGAACTGCCTTGTTGAGCTGTCAGACACCTTAGCTGGTAGTTAGTTCCTCTAGCTGACTGTCACTGTGACCCGAGGATGTGAGGGCAATTAAAAACACGTTCAGACTACACGGAGTTGAGATGCATTCTCAGGGAAAATACGTAAAAATATAACTACGACTGAATACAGTTCCTTGGCTCTAAGAAAGCGTTAACAGTAGCAAGTCTGGACAATGTTAGCCTTGTTACAGCGTTACACTCAGTACAGCTAACGTAAAGGAGCTAACGATAGCTTAAGCCAAGCCACCGTTATCCCCATTAGCCGGCGGTGACAAAACATGCTAATGGGCTAACGGCAACACAACCTTCACAAACACGCAATCCAACTTACCGGAAAGTCTACAGATACAGAGTTTTATTCCGGGATATTGAGGGAAATGTCGCCCTGCGAATCATTTTCTTTCAGGTCTCATCCACAGTCTGCTTGACAGTTGACGAGCTCCGCTGCGCGAGAAAAGATAACGAAGCCAATTCCGGCCCGGGGCTTTTCACAATAAAAGCCAAATATGGAAAGTGAGAGGCCCACCTTGCTCAGCAGTGGTTTCCGGTCAGACCATGGTCCACTCAAAAAAGGGCTAGTTTCTTGTTTTCCTGCGTGTTACCACATGCCGGCACCTATAGTAATTACTTCAAAACAGTTTTTGCACATAAATGACTTCTTCCAACAAATTTGGCATACTCGACCAAAGGAATTTAAAATAGAAAATAACATCAGCATTAGTAAGCGAATTATAGTTACTTATATATGTACAAAGGCATAGTTTAAACATATCCAATGACCATTTACTATCATTGGTAAATGGTCTGAAAAAGGTGTCTGCAGAGGACTTGTTCAACACGTCTGAATACTTGGTGAGATAAAAAGGGAAATGGATCAAAATGTTTTAATCCATATTAGGTTTGTTCTGGTTCTCAAGTCTTGGGAGTTATGTGACCACAAAAAGAAACTCTGCGGTTACTACACAAGTTCAACTATAATAATATTGTATAACCAACATTTCTAACTAAATGCCAGTATTATAAGTGGAAATTTTAGATACAGTAAGTAACTCATGATGAAAGTACACGCATAAGACAACAGGACAAACTGCATTTCTTTGACTGAGTATACTGTATTTATTTGGCAAACACTTCCTGCTAAATACACAGGGACTACAAACATGGACAGACTAAACAGGGGAATGAATGACACAAACTTTGCCTCCAAGATACAAGCATGGATGTTGCAGTGCCACAGTTCTTAAAACACTGAATCATCAGGGGCTGTTGATTACATGTTCGCCCACTCACATGCTTATTCAGCTCATTGTGCTCACACAGCTGACGTGTGGCTGCAGGTATCAGCAGTCCAGAAAAAGCAGGTTTATCTGCGATCAGTGGTGCCTGATTTCCTCTTTCCGGCCAGGAGGTGTTTGGGTTTGAGGTCAAACACGTGTCTGTCTGACTCGCCCTTCTTGCCTTGGCGGTTCATTCCTGTCTGAGACTTCTTCATCATCTTCTTTGCTTTCTTTACCATCTGACGAACAAAGACAATGACATGAGTTCTTTTTTTAATGATTCAACTGAAAAAGAACTGGCATGTAAACATCACTTACACATTTTCTTCCCCAGAGTGTCTGTCTTCGTAAATCCAGACACTAAAGCAAATAATTAACCCCGCAGCACAAACGCCATGACGTACCTTTGGATCCCGTAGACCGGACTGGTCTCGTGGGGGGCGGGAGGCGCTCTGGCTGCGGGTTCTGGAGGTCGGGGGAGCCGAAGCTTCACGCTTACGCTTCTTAGCGATGCTTCGGGACCGCCGGGCCTGTTGTGCATAATGGCTCTAAAATACAAGAGGAATAAACAAGTCATCAGTGCTTTTGTGTTTTTCTGAAGTGTTCCTGTACACAACAGGTTTACACATTCACAATGACTATTTCATGACTTTTCAGGTCTTCACTCGGTGAAAAACTTCAGTCTGTCATGATATGGGTGATGAAAACTGGAGACATTACTCCTGAAAAATGAAAATGTGTGTTAAAGGCTTCTTAGAGGATGCAAAGTTTTGATTTAAGGAGGGGTAACACAGAAGTTTAATGTGACTCATTCCCAAAAATCTTCAAGGCACAACTCATTTCCGGAGTCTTGATTTTCTAGAAAACTTCAATATTCTGTGCAACATGATGACTGCAGCTTAAGAGCAGCTGAAAAACTAAACTGCACTTTGTTTAAATTTCAAATTTTCTGAAGTGTTGTGCTATGAAATATATTTACACATAACTAGAATTAATTGATACAATACAGTTTTTATTTCCTGTCGGTTTTTACTGTTTTGAACAGAGAACTTACGTCGTCCTTGTCATTCATGTCCAGACCGAGGTCACCCATCTGCTTCTCCAGCTTCTTCCTTTCAACCTAAAAGTATAAAAGAACCCACAGATTCGGCCTTTCAGTCAAATGTAACCTCATTTTAGAGAAGGTAAACATAATAAAAGCATCACAGCCGTGGTAAAAGACAAACTTTAAAGAATTTAACACAGAAGCTGTATGAGGGACTTAGGGGGACTTTGTGACACTCCATTGTGGGCAACATTGAGGGTTTTTTCAAAATAAAATGTAATGAATGTGCAAAAAATAAAACAAATAAAAACATGTTATCTATCTGTGGTTGCTCCAAAAGTCTTTGAGGTTTTCAAATAAATTCAATGAAACAAGTTCTCTGTTCAGATTAGACATTTTTTAGTAATGTCTAATCCAAATTTAAAATAATTCAATACTTCTTAAGACCTTACATAAGAACATTCTAAGACTTTTAAGGACCTGCACCACCCTGATTACAAACATTTAGTGACTATGAAGTTTGACTTGAGGAGCCCCAAAAGCAATTTATTTTGAAAGGAAACATCTGTAGTTTTAATGTCTCAATAGTTTTACTCTTGTGCTACAAGGTGAGATTTATAAGTTTGTAGCCTGAAGGAGCTGAATTCAACAGCTCTCCAAACATGCCCGTGCAGTTCAACCCTTAGAGCGAGTACGAACGTTTGACGTTAATATCTTTCAAAGTATTTCTGTTTCAGATCACTGAAAATTGCAAGTCAGCACAGTTTGCCTTAGTGCAGTCATCCAGGAGAGCAGATCTGAACTTGTACTAAATTTTTTTGTTTAAAACTTACAACACATGAGCTATGTAAGCAGAACTTTGTAAAACATTTCTCCATCTTAATTTATTTCACTTATCAGCAGACATTTTCATAAACACCGATCTGGCAGTGATGAGCATAAATCGACCGGTGACGTCGGTCCAGCTCCTCTCACCTTGGTGGCGGTCCTGGGCATGCGAGGCCCATGCACATCTTTGTCTTTTGACTCCACGATCAGGAGCTGCTTCTTCTCGCGGATCTGTTTGGCCAGAACGCGGATCTCCTGCATCTCCTCGTCCTCACTCTCGTCATCCGAGTCGTACTCGCCAGCTCGCTGCTTCAGCTCCTCCTCCTTCTCCAGTTCCTCCAGTTTCTGTGAGGGAGAGGATAAAGACCTTGACCGATTACAGAGACTGAAAAATAAATACAACTGAATCCTTTCTATTCCTCTAAATCCTGAGCCTCGCTGAGATTTCTGTCACTGTCCGTTTTGAGATCATTCAAGAGGAGTGCAGAGACTCACCTTCATGATGTCAGGATCAATGTAGTCTGCGATGTTGTGACCCTCCCACACCTCAGGGATCTTATCCTGCCTCTCGTTCTCGTTCATCAGATCCCAATATTCTTTAAAAAAAATAAACAAATAAAATGATTTAGGCATTATAGGTCATAAAACTACAAAATACAAATATTAACCAGCAGCAAATCATGGTTTTCTTTTGAAATCTGTGGGATTGAAAAAGTCAAATTGGCTGCCAGAGGAAGTGATGTGAAGAAAATCAGAGAAAAACGTTCTGGACACACATTCAACGAGTCAAAACCAAAATGGACTCAATTAAACTTCAGCCCAAAATGTTTTTGAACTTGGGACTGTTTGATAAACTTTGAAACTCACAAAATGTGACTATTAACACCTTAAAAACAAGAGATTACCTAAAGATGGTCTGACAACAGCAAACAGAGCAGATCCAAGTGTCCTCTCACTGCCATCTAGTGTTTAGTCTTAAAGATGAATCAGTGACGGCCAGAATCTGTTTCCTCACACTTCTAACTGTAACTAATAGGTTTAAATTACACTGAACTACGCACTTGTGTTTTGTTCTTGTATCTACAGCAATGTTATAAGGACAGTGATGGTTGCTAAATAATTAGGACAAACTCTCTGCTGTGTTTTAACTTTGGCTGCATGTTTATTACTGAATCTTATCATGTCGACCTCAAGTGCTCTGATGGAGGCTCTGTGCAAAAAACACCAGATCAATAAATCAATTTTATCACTTCATTTGAATTTATGGCTCAGGAGGTTTGTTGGGGGTTTTTTTGTTTTGTTTTTTAAAATGAAAATGGATTTTCTTTCTCTAGGTTTGTGTTCTGTTCCAGGAACCTCAAAATAATATTGTTTTGATTTTTTTTAGTCTATTTATTGACGATAGAAGAATGACATGTAAATATATATTGTCAAATTACTGCAGGTTGCAGTGCTAAAGTGAACAACTTCCTCTCCCCTGAAACTACATCTCGCACTTTAACCTTCCAAAGGAAAATTCAGTACCTTGTGTTAATTTATACTGTAAAAATAAAAGCAAAATTCGTTCCGAGTAATATCTTTGCCACTTGAAGTTTGTTTTTAAGAGGGAAAAAAATCAATTAAAATTTAAAAAAT
>JAQFJB010000004.1:23617747-23632861 GCA_029874875.1 Naso minor | reverse complement strand
TAGTTGAGCTCTGCCCGTCTCTTCCTTGTTACTGCACGCACAGTCAAAAGAACGGTATCTATCTTCTTGTTGGGAACTCAGGAGGAAGGAAAATAGCAAACAAAAAAATGTTGGTGCATCCCTTTAATCTCTCAGATTTTCGTAATGGTAAAGTAATAAAAAAGTTTTTAATTTTTTCGTTTTCTTTTGACGATTTTTAAACTCGCTTAAAATTTGCGTGAAATCAAATGTGGAATGTAACCTGGTTGTTGTACATGTTAGAGATGTTGCAATAAATACAAATTGGAAGTTTTTTAATTTCTTTTCAGAATAGAATAAGAATAAAATGTCTTCCTTTCTTTGTCAATTTAGTAGTTTCTTTAATTGGTTTTGAAGGTTTAATTTGAGGTAGAAGTAAAATGTTCTGAAGAGTTCAAAGTGTTTACGTGCAATGTGAGCAGTTTTCTCAGAGGCGTGTGTGCGTGTGTGATCAGCTGTCACAGGTTTATTTAGCCGCCACTCTGCTGCTTCTCATGACCTCCAGACGCCTTAAATAAGTGACCTGTGACACAGCACTGTGTTAAACATGGGGTGTGAGTGAGTGTCATTTAACAAAAGAAACATCACGGCTGTAATTCATCCTCATCCTTGTCTTCGTCGAAACTGTCTCGTCTGCTGAAGATCAATGAAATGTGGTTCATTCAGGACTTGTGGTGAGAAGAAATGCTCATGTGTGAGTCAGCCTGTTTGTGTGCCCCCTCTTTTTAGTGTGTATGTGTGTGTGTATGTGTTAAGATGTAATGTATGCTCCTGTGTGTATATGTGTGTCCTATATGACCCCAGCCTCACCCTCTACAGTTAAATAGTTCGGCTCTTTGGTCTTTTTTTAGGGCGCAAACGTTGCCTCTGCCTCATGAGAGCTGAGCCTCTAGCTGACCTTTGACCTTGAATAACCCCCCCTGCAGATGACTGGAGGATTCACTGGTTTTGTTTAATTTATGCTCTTTCATCCTAAACTGTTACTGATGTGAAGCTTCATGTTTGGCAGCATTGTTCACCTTAATTATTGAAGAGGAGACGACATCAAACACAGGTTGGATTTGATTTGGAAGTGTTGCGAGCTTGTACTTCATTTATATTTCGAGCTTGATGATTTGATCCAAACTGACTTGAGCAGGAAAGAAGCACAAGGACTGTTGAGGGACACAGCCGCCTGCTGTGGGAATTGAACCTGAGACCTTCTGAGCTGCAAGATAGAGTCTTTGGCAAATGACTGAACCGGGGCAGTCAGGACTTGCTTTTGTTGAAGGTGAAGAAGCCTGAAAAACGTAAGCGTAACTGTTTTTGCTTTGTTTGGAATAGGGCTGCAGCTAATGGTCGTTGTCGTTATCAGTTAATCTGTTGATTTTTTTCCAGGATTAATCGATTGATCATTTATTTCATGAAATGCAGGCTAAAAAAAATGTGAAAAATGCTCATGTCAATTTCCTTGAGCCCAGTGTGACGCCTTTAAATAGCTTCTTATGTCCAAACAGCCCGAAACACAAAAGCACCACAGAAGGAGGGTAAGAGGGTGATCCCGAAAATACTTTTATTTTTTGATTTAAAAATGACTGAAACGATTAATTGATAATCAAAATAGTTGGCGATTAATTTTCTAACGATCGATTAATTGACTTTTGATTAATCATTGCAGCTTTAGTTTGGAACAAACTGTTGTGGACAATAGAGGGATTGTAGTAAATTGATGTAAGTCTCAGCACTGCAGGAACTCACTAAATGCCGCTAAGCCAGGCATTTTGAATCAGTATCAACGTGATGCAGGGTTTCCAGACATGTTTGCATGAATAAATGCTGAACTGAATAGTAAACTTTCTTTAATCTCAGGGACAGAAACAAGCAGACGATCCCTGATCGTTTTGTTGGAGACGTCGTCCGCTCTACATGAGTGTAACTGGAGCTGTCAGGGTCTTTAACCTTGTAATACGGTTTGTTGGCTCTTGATTCAATTTTGCAATTAGGAGTGATTTTCCAATCGCCGCTCGTCCCGTCGGCTGGATGAGCTCCAGCTTTTGTCCTGAGTGTTTCCCAGAATGCTCTCCGTCCAGGTCGTTTTTCTTCATCTTTTGTCTGAAGCTTCCTATAATGTAACTTCTGACTGGAAGGATTTGCAGACATTTTGAATAATGATTGAGATTTCTGTTTAAATGTGGAGTTTTTAGGGAACTTCCTGTGCATCTATCACTTGTTTTTGAGGCCAAGACAACCTTTCATTAATAAATTCAGCACCCTTATGTCTTCTTTTTCTCTCCTCTCTTTAATATTCTATCTGCCACCTGCTCTGTCCCCTTAAATTCATCCACATATGGAGTCTCTTCATCTTCTGTTCTGCGGCTTCAATAGTGTAATAAATTTATTTAGTACTTTTATGGACACACAGACAAATTTACATGAAGAATCCTTTCTACTAATGTTAGAAACAATATACATTTTTATTCAACGGAAATATTCAAACTGAAACTAAAGATTTTAGAGTGGAAGCTAACACACACACACACACACACACACAGACAGACACACGTTTTTATGAGGATTAGCTGAATATGTTCTCGCAGCGTCCGTGAGGTCGAGAGCTCTGCCTCTCCATTGAAGGTCAACAGCGTCGTTGACCCACTAAATCCGGGCAATTAGACCAATCGCAGCACTGTGGCTGGTTAGATGATAGTGGTGTGTCGAGTGTGCGGCTGGTGTGTCGAGTCGACATCCAAGCTGGATCTTTATGCCATTAGCTGGATGCTTTTTATCCCAAACTGCTTATAAAACAGTGAAATCTGTAGTATAGACAAACAGTCAGGAAACAGACAGTACATAAATGTAAATAAGCACTAATATGGTCAACAAATCAATCATATTTGCTCATTAGATGCATGAGATGCCATCGTCGGTCCAGAATATTATGAACTTCCACGATGGAGATGATTTAAAAAGAAGAAAAATAAATCTTACAGGTGTAAAAAAGCATTAAAATTTGGGTTTTACACCTTCACTACTTTACAACTCGCTCCTCCTCTTCACTGTTTCCCACGGCAACCCTGCATCCAGCCCTCATTACATCCTCTGCTGCAGAACATTATTGCCAGCTTTATCTTCATCCTCACCATAAATGTTCTGGCAGACTCCATTTGTCTTTTGAGTTGCTCTCGTTTTAAGCAAATTGGCCGGTTCAGTGTCTGAACTTCACCGAGTACATTAGCAGAAAAGATGTTTTCTTCCTGTTCAGGTTTTTCTTTTCTGGTACAAATGTCGACACCTGGACTGAAAGTTTCTGCTGATTGCAACACTGATCCCAAACCAGCGTTTTCTCCATCATGCCATCATTTTCAAATAAGCTCACATAAGCTCAAGTATGAATCAAAATGATCATTTTTGCTCGAGCTCGTGTTTTATTGCGTTTGTTGTCGCTCTCTGGTTAAAGTCCAGTTTGCACCAAAGATTCATGACGAGACCAAACGGTTGCAGGAAAAGTTGCAGCGGTGTAAACTGGTCCGCCTCAGCTCGACTCAAGCCGGCTGACGGTGTCACCCGCAGCTCAGCTTGTCAAGTCGCTAGACGCCAGCTTTAGAGCGTAAGACACATCATCTGTTTCAACAGCCAATCAGCTCGAAGGGATGTCACCTGTCGTTGAGAAGTGCAGCATAAAGCAGCCAAGAGGAACGTGCCCTCTCTAAAATGACTTGTGATTGGCCAAAAATACCTCATCACAGTCTGAATATAGAGCCAAGGAGAGGAGCAGAAGTTTAGAGTTCTTTCAGACCACCTGAAGTACAAAATGCTGAAAGGTTATTATGGGATTCTTTCCTGGTGACACCAAAAATAAACTGCCTACCTTCGACTTTATTAGAGATTTTACATTGAGATGATCCTCACTTCTCTTACAAACAGGCTTTAAAACCTTGAACAGTTTTGTCTCACTGCTGTTACCTTAAGTCAGTGAAAAGGAGTTTATCATTTCAGATTCTGCATGTTTGACAGTCATTAACAATGAAATAACTTGACTTTAAGACGGCTTGTTTGCTCCGTCTGCTCTGTCAATCATTGATATAACAGCTAACAGACGGCTTCTCTGACTCCATCAGGATCTAATGAGGTGAATGTCTCATAATGAGTAAAAACTGAATGATGTTATAAGAAGATATTTATATTTTCACATGTAATGTGATGATAAATCTGAGATTAAAAGTGTGATTAAACTAAGTGGACCATCATCTTCACACATTCACATCAGTGGGAGACCAGCAGCTTGTCATTGTGAGCATAAACTTGGTGCTAAATGAACACGTGTTAACATCAGGTCACGGCTCAGCTCCGTTTCTTCTTCATTCATTTCCCTCCTCAGACGGATTCAACATTTAAACAGCAGCAGCCTTTCAAACAGAAGTCCTGGTGTCACCTGCACTTGCTGCTAACAAGGTGACAGTGAGTTGGTGGAAATGAGAATCTGTAACTGAAAAGTATTTCTGTCGAGCCCCGACGGCGACTGTGAGTGAGTGTGTAGCTGCAGGCTGAAGGGACCCTGAGTGGCGTTTGACAGCTACGCCGTCACTGAGACGTTTTCTATGTAAATCCCTCTGCCTGCTGTGCTCCCAATCTCTGGATTCATTTTACATGTGCACTCAGACGTCCAGCTTCATTCACCTGGTCGGTTTTGGGGTGATAGGATTGCTTTGAGCTGAGAGAAGCTGGACTGCACATGGACAGGGCGCAGGTTTAATCCCCGATACATGAAATCCTTCCACCGTTCGTCTCCAGACGATCTGAGCAGCGAAAACACACAAATAAAACAGCTCTACACACAACTGGAAGGAAGGAATAATTATGATTAAAACTTCTTTTTATGCAGCAAGACTGAAACCAGCAGATTTGCTGATTCACAGCGGTTAATTGCTGTGCTCAAGGGCACACTGGCAGCATTTTTTACGCTACTAGTTTAAACGATGTGACATATGGAGGGATTAATAAAATTTAGTGTGACACAGGTCATGATACGATTATATTACAATATATTGTGATATGATTCATATTCTGATATATTGCAATATTTGTATTTATCGTAGGTTTCATTCATCACATCTTCTATTGATAATTTAACTAACACATTGAGTCAAAACAATTTAATTTAAAATTTCCTTTCCAACTTATTTGATTGGTATTAGAAAATTACCAAACACACTGATGTAGCTGCCAGGACGTCAAAATGAAAAATAAAATTTAAGTGCACTCTTGCATTTTAACTGGGCACACTGAAACAGCACACACACGGAAATTAAAGTGCATTTGTGTTCTTTTGTGTCACTGAACTTTAAGGCTGGGTTTTGGCGAGGACTTCACAGTAAGACACGTGTCACGATACATGGATCACGATACGATACAGGTATCATGGAAATAAGTAAAGACTGATTGTCTGTTTGCAAAATTCCAACTGATCCACACTTTTACTAAGTGCAGTCTTTCTGCAGCAAATACAGCAGCCGTCGTTACACTTCACTAATTAACTTCATTATTAATTAATAAGCTGGTGATTTACCCCCTCACACGCTCTCACAGCTGCCAGTTCCTGCCGTTGTTCACGGCTGTTTACACGTCTGCTGCTCTCCATCAGCTCAGCTGAAGCTGGAAATGTCTGATTTTTTTCTTGTGTGTGTGTGACAGCGATGCCAGGTTAAAGTCAGTGCAGTATAATCAGATGTGACATATTGGCATGGCGAAGGCTGCCGCTGTTACTGAGCTGTAATGTTCATTTGTCGTGATAGAGCGACTGTTTACACAATGAGGAGACAAGGAAGGACGGAAGGAAGGAAACTGATATTTAGTCTGCCTCTCCATCTTCCTTCTTCCTTCTTTACTTCCTTGCTATCTTGCTTTCCTTCCTCCCTTCATCTTAAGGTGTGTACTTAGTCACCAACATCCTTCCTCCTATCCTACTTTGCACCCTATTTTCCACACTTCCTCTCTGGCACAAGTCTAACCCTCCCCTCTTTCTTCCCTTTCATATATTTCCTTCCATCTTTTTCCCATCCTCCTTTGCATCTCTCAGCGCTCCATTTGTACATCACACCTCTCTAATCTTCCTCCCTCCTTCTTCACATCTCCTCATTCTCATTTTCTTCTCTAGCATGCCTTTTGTCATTTGTAGCTGTTTTACCTTCTTGCTTCCTTTCCCACTCCTTCACACCAGTTTTCTCTCCTCAGTTTTTAAATGCATCGCTGAGGGCTGAGTGTCAGGTTGAGAACACACTCGCTGCAGAGGGAATTGAACCTGCGGTATGAGAGTGACTTTGCAGTATATGAGCAGAGGTGAATCAGATCACATAGCTCTTCCTAATCTGTGTGTGTGTGTGTGTGTGTGTAGTGACATTGCAGTTGTTTGCAAGGGACACACTTAGTTGAGGAAAAAAATCTGTATACTCACGCACACACACAAGCACACACACACACACTCTCAGCTGTTCAATTTTACAAAACCATTCAAAGACACACATACATCTCGACTCAACTACCACACTTTTGTGTGTGTGTGTGTGTGGGACACTTACTGTTTCTGGCAGCAGTGCATGAGCTCTCAGCTGGAGGTTTGATGCCTTGCTCAGTGGCACGGGGGTAATGGTTGTTGCAGCAGAAGGAGGTGGAGCTCAAAGAAAATCCAGTGATTCAAAGTTTGAGGTTACAAATCTGTTTCAGGTTGTCGTGTTCAGAAGCACCAAGGGAGATATCTTTGAACACACACACGCACACACACACGCACACACACGCACGCACACACAGAGGCTAAATGCTGCGTTATTAATAGAAGTGTCAGGGTGACACAGTAATCCCACATGGCATTCCTCCTCTCTGATATCAGCTCACACACACCTCAACTCTGTGTGTATATGTGTTTATGTGTGTGTGTGTGTGTGTGTGAGTTGAGTATAAATTACCTGTGTTTAAACCAGCGTGATTGAGTGGGTTAATTCTTGGTTAACATGAAGGAAAACAACTTTTTGCGTTTTTACCTGATGTGAACTTGTCAACACACATTTTCTCCTCCGTCTGTGATCACAGTTCAGTGGTTTAAATGTAAAAGTAAAATGGATGGAGGAAACAAGGACAGCATCTTTATGTGAAGCTGCTGGATGAAGTCCATGTGGCAGCTCTAAACAGCTTTGGCTCTAAAGGCTGTGGTGTCAGTGATCCTCAGTAGGCGTTGCCATGGAGGAAATGCCCACGGGTTACTGGTGTTACAGGTCGTATTCACCTCCTTCCCCATTTGTTTAGCTTTTTTTTCTTATCTACAGAGTCGGTTGGCCTAATTAACTTAACATGTCTGCTTTGCATTGTAGCATCTGTACCAAACGCAGGCAGGAGTCGGAACAATCGGACCACAGTTCCTGAGTTCATCTAAAACTGAGCCAGAATATGAAACTAGTTTGATTTAAACTTTTAAATGTTTGTCTGTGAAGTGAAACTTTTAGCATTAGCTCACCATTAGCGGTGCGTACATCAGAATGTGAAGCCGATGATTTCCTGTTTCTTACCCAAACGTGCTGCCTATAGTGACCGAAGCGTCACCAGAAACACGTTGCCAGCAAAACTATTGTTTTCCTCCAGTACGTTGTGCCCGCCGAGCGCTCTTCTCTTGCGGCTGCGTGCCACGGTTTTCCGGTGGTTTTTGGGGACTCATAAAAGTTAAAATAATTTCAACTCTTCAGTCAAGCGTGGAGTTGCACTGCTCGTCAGTGTCACTTCTGGGTGAAGCAGCCAATTAAATCAAGTAGGAGGTGGGCTTTATTTCTTACCATGTTCCTCCTGTTTTGTTGCCGAGGCAACAGTAGCACAAACAATAGGAACATGAGAAACAAGTTAATACTGGCTGTATTTTGTTACAGATATGCTTCCAAGGTGTTTTTTGGAGCGGCCACGCCTGGTGCGATGCTTCTCAGGGTGATCGACCCTAAACATCGTCTGCCAGAAAAGGAGTCAGACTTTTACCTCAGAAACCTTCAAAAAACGAAATAATTTTGTTGCTCATCCTCCTGACTGACCAGTTGCTTAACGAGTCACCATCAGACTGTTTACTGGCTGGTTGACAGGCTGCCCGATCACACCACATGTTCATGAATTAACGCCGGGCCGAGTCGAGCTCTTCAGCTGGGACACCAAGCTGTGATTTCCAAAAGAGCGAGCACACGCACACTCGGTGGATTCATGGGGCAGGACTCCTGACTGTTCTTGGGACTGACACAGTGTGTAGCTGCAGGCTTCTGGCGATACTCTGGATGCTGGCAGAGACTGAAACATGTGACTCAGCGACTCGTCAGAGCCGCCTCTCTGTTCTCCCAGCAGCCTCAGGGAGCAAAACATCTCACAGCCAAGACCTGAGCGACACACATGGAGATTCAATCCAAAAACAACATGTTCACCCGCCTAAGACATAAACATTTAGAGATTATTTTACATAATATGAAAGTAGATTAGGAAAAATAAAACTGTGGAGGGAAAGCAGGCTTGAATTAGAAATAAATCATTATTTGCTTGGTTTATTTACTTGGTTACACTTAATGTTTGTATAAAATCACTTTTTTTTTTTAGGATCAGTCTGTTTTTTCCCACAGTTGAATTTTGCATTCACATTCCAACGTCTCCGTGACATAAATAAATCAAAGGAGAAAGAAACGATTCCAGTCTTTACCAACACTACGGTGGTCAGTGGGTGAATGTATTTTTCTGCTTGTTCACATTATATCCAGATAAATTATGAGTATTTATGATTCTTGTTGGCTGAATGGTTTCCCACCGTCACCCTCAGAGTTAAAATGAAAAAAACAAGTTTATCATCTTTGTCTTTTGCTTAAAGTGACAGTGAACCAGTTATTGTTTTCCTCCTGGCACAAGTTTAGTGGACCAGTTTTTTCCAGATCAGGGTCGAGGTCAGAACATGGTGGATTGTGTCGACATTCATCGTCACAATGAGAAACGACACGCGGTTCATGCCTCCTGCTAACACGCTCGTCTCTCTGCACCCGACCATGTGTGCACCGCAGAGAGGGCCAGTTGTCCGTTGGCATGGTGAGACCTTGAGTGTGTGTGTGTGTGCGTGTGCGTGTGTGCGTGTATGCGAGTGTATCTGTGAAGCCAGAGGGAGCCAAAAATGACGGCCTACTTTGTGCTATATGCTGTTATTATTACAAAGCTGGCTTCCATTTGAAAACTTGTGTCTGTCATATTTGAGTCATCTGCAACAACACAACAGATTTTCTTTGAATCAAACAAGTTCTCTCACTCTCCTGTGTCAGTCCATGCCTTATTTTAAAACATTATGGGATGTTTGTTGCTATATTTCGGAATGTTTAGCAGGTTTCAGTCCATCTTCAGTGTTTCTATTGACATTGTCATCATGTCTTACTGACACAATGATTTGATCATAGTTTTAAACTGAGACTAAGTCTCATTCAAACTGCTGCATTTCAGTCATCAACCACTTCCAAAGAAAAGTCAACTAGTTGATGAAGAGCTTTTTTCTTATTATAAATATACTTCATTTTTTTTAATCAAGTTTTTGTCTCGTTGACGGCCGTCTCTGGTCTGCAACCTCTACTTCGTCTACTCTGTTTATTACAGCCATGTCTAACGTTGCCTATGTCTCCACCTACGTACCAAACAACGCTTTGCAGCCTTTTTATTCTCTCCAAACCATTTCATGGAAATGCTCCTAATTCACGTTTTACTTTTTGCAAGATTTCAGAAGTTCTTTTAAAACACAAGTCACAAGAATGGAAACACGGCCAATGTTAGACATGACAGGTATGACAACAATAAGCCAAAGCGCCTCAGCTGTGACCCATCGATTTGTTGACTGTTCTGTGAAACTGTCAGTACCTTTTCATGCAGGTAGCCTTGGATTCATTCACCTAAGTTTGCCTTTATCTCTCTACAGTGTGTGTGAAAGCAATTTCTTTTGAAAGGTTTAGGAAATATCAGCAACAACTCTCTTTTTTAAGCAAGGTTGACCTGTTTCCGTGAAAAATAAGTTTTTAAAAGGATGATTTCCTTGGTGAGAGGTAGCTTTAATGAAAACTAGTCACAGTGACGTACCTGGTGAAGGTTTAATATATAGTTTGTCATGTTCACTTAGGGTTTTTTGTCAGTAAATGTGAAAATGTCTCTGCACCACTGCAACCATGTATCAGGGCTTGCATAATCATTTCCATGTGATGTTTCTATGGAGGATTTTTGATTTGACTTTTCAGTTTGGCTCATGGAAATCCCCTCATTCACTGTGACAAATAGATTTCTGTATACATCCACACGTTTGGCATTGCACATCGTTGTGTTTCCTGGTTAAATGAAGGTTAAAAAACAAATGACCACAGTGTTATGGATGAGAAATATGAGTGTGGGTTAAAAAATACATTTGTTGCTGACACCAGAACAATGTTGGCTATTTAAAAAGCCATGTAGAGCTCAAAGTCCTGGAGGAATATTTCACTGCACGCCGCCGTGCTTTGTTGATTTTGCTCCCCCCACAGGAAACATGCATATCAGTGTATCATAATTAACTGAGCGCTAATTCCCTCTCTGGCGGCCTCTGTGTGCGCAATATGGGTTACGCTGTGACCAGGAGCAGTGATAATTTATTTCAAATTCATATTTTTAATTAATGCTGCCTCAGTTGGTGCCGTGATTGATGTTTCACTGCTTGTAGGGGCGTTTAATGGTCACAAGTCTCCATGGAGAGGAATTATTAGTCTGCTGCTGCTGCTGCTGCTGCTGCTGCTGCTGCTGCTGCTGGGCATGACCGTGTCAACAAAGACAGAGAGACATGACCATGTGCCTTTATTTAACCTGGACTGTGACTATATGGTGGTGATTCAGATTTTTCACTGACTTTTCTCTCTGAATGCACTTATATAATCTTTGTGAATGCTCTAACAGCACCGACAATCTGGAACATTCCTGCTCTTCTTCAATGAAATCCAAGTGGATTCCGAGGCAGCCCTGCAGGGCTATCTTTGGACACATGCATTATTGTGTACTTTAGTATAGAAGGAATGCTTCTTTTCTCCATAACAGGATCCATTTTTGGACTCGGGTCAGCTGGTTTACAGCCTGTCTTGAGTCTCCTGCCTGAAACAGCACAAAGCTGACTGAACTGTTGCAGCTATCTCTGGAATCTGAAGCTAAACCCACAAAAATAATATGAGAGTGCTCATGTTTGGGTACAAGTGCCGCCAAGCCTTCTTTAACAAATCTGGGTATTCAAATGAACTTTGAATCACATGTCTCATTCACATGTCAATCTAAGTGAAAGACATCCCACAGAAAATGTCACAACTATGCAGCTTTTTGAAGCTCTTCTGTCTCTTGACACTCTTATTTTGTAAAACTTTCTCAGCTGTATAATTTTTCTGAAGTGATGTATAATGAAATATGTCAGAAATATATTACGATATCTCAAATCATGGGTATGGAGGCCCATTTCCGCCAGTAAATGAAAAAAAAAAAGATGAAAACTTAGTCTTGATAACATTCAAAGATTCATATTACCAGTAAGTCAAGATAAGAAGTCATAATTGTGAGGTAAAGTCATAATTATGATGTTTAAAGTTGAAATTATGAGGAAAAAAGTTAGTTCTGTTGAATGAAAAGTCATAATTAGGAGATTAAAAATCGAAAATATGACATAAAAAGAAGAAATTGTAAGATAAGAAGTCGTAATTGTGAGATAAAAAGTCCTAATTATGACATTAAAAATTGAAATTTTGAAATTAAAAAAAGTTGTATTAATGAGGTAAAAAAATCTAAATTAACAAAGTAAAAATTATGAGATAAAAGTCATAATAATGAGAATGTCATTTTTTTGACTTTGTATCCCATAATTATGACATTTTATTTTGACTTCACATGATTAAAATGTTAAGTTTTCATTGCTTTTTTTCTTTTAACTGCAGAAATGAACTGCCATATTTATGAACTTCCTTTGTCAAATGTTATTTTATTTTGGCCGAAAAATCCTTTGCAAAAAAACTTCCCATAAATGATGAAAATAACCTTTTCCTATGGTAAATTATGAGATTCAGTGTGTTGGTTTGTTCAGTGTTTCCTGGGGGCTTTAATGGCCTCAGATGGTGCAACGCAGCTGTTAGTCGTGTATCATTGTAGATTCATTGAAAACACTCCTCTGTTCTCTCGTCATGTAACTTCACCAAAAGCCTCGTCACCTTTTTCAAGAAAATCTTTGCTCACATTGGCTGAAACAAGCGATTGTATTAATTGGATTTCCATCACTGCGAATGATCGCCACGAAGTAAAACCTCAACCAGGCGTTAATCTGGATTAGCATGGTTTAAGCGTGGCGGGGCCTCGTTCACGTGAGAACCTTTGAGGCCTCAGTGTCAGCTCAGGTAATTATGTTGGAAAGTGAAGAGGTGAGACTGTGTTTCTTCACATCGTGACTGAATGAGGCTCTGAGAGCTGAGAGCTGCTCACTGGCCTGTAAAAGAGTAATTTGATAATGGACCTCAGTTCCCAGTGAGTGCGTTTACATGCACACGGTAGCATCCTGCTTACAATCAGGTTTTTGTTGTGTTCAGTTTACGTTTTGCACACTTCAGCGGCTTATCCACTTTCAGAAACCTGGATAAGATTTAATCTCAGTTAAAGAACCTGAATTTATTACTTTCATTTCTCAAACCAGGATACTGTGTGAACATGTAAACACTGCATCCAGACTTTTGAACCATTTCAAAACGACAAAGATGTTAATTATTCAGGACGCGCCCGCAGACGAACGATCTCAAACCTGGATACTGTTATGGTGCAGCTTCTTCATGTTGCGTGTGAACGCTGTATTTAGAATATAATCAAAAACAATGTAAGGCAAAACCAGAGTAGCAGCACACATGTAAATGCACTGCACGCATACTTTCAATGAATCATGGAAGGAGAAACATTCACAGGTGAAAAGTTAAATTGAGTCTGACTGCTTCATTTTTACCTTCAGAGTCCGAGCTGAATAACTTATTTTCCTAAAGTCTGATAGAAAAAATAATTTAAAAAAAAGAAAATATTTGATGTGCTTGCTGCAGGGGTGCAGTTTAAGTCCTGCTGTATCACCCTGACATGCTCATTCCTGCACACCTCTGTGCAGAGACGGCTCATTTTACCCACCTTGCTTCTTTAAAAACACAAAATAAAAGATAAATTGTGTAATATTAAAGACAGATGAGACAAAAAGCAACGTGACGTCTTCATGAATGCAGACTGTTTGGTTTGCAGCATCCGCACCATTCCACATCAGTCAAAAACGTCAAAGGAAATGAAATGCTGTCGTTCGAGTGCTCATGTTAATCTTTGCCGCACCTCGCTTAGAAATGGTTTTATGAATATGAGGAACTTTATAACTCCTCACCTAATGCAGTTTTAATATTTCATTTATCTGCTAGGGCTGTGAAGTTTTTTACTGCACCGTCTAATCTTTGGATCTACAGATTTATGATCCTACAAATTACATTCGCAGACTAAATGTTTAGGAGGCAGCTTCATTTGGATCCTGGATTCTGTTCTCTGGCACTTTATTCAGCACTTTATTCTGTGTTTGCTGCGTTCTGTTTTTGCTCTTTAATCATAATTTCTGCACTGTTTGTCAGTCATGTGGTGAGTTATTAATTTCCTGTCAGCTCAGTGTCCCTCACCACACGTGTTGCATACGATGTGTTAAAAGTCTTGGTGGCAAGTTGGTGTAACTCCCATTCTTGCCTCCTCCATCTACATATAATTATACGTACGCTACATTATTACTAAAGGCTGTTTCAGTGACCCAGTTTTCCTGGTGAGGGAATTCAAATTTCACAGGTCTCTGCTCACTGTTCCACTTACAGGAACAAGGAACATGAAGCCATGAACCGAGCTTCATGTTCTCAGTACAATAGAGGATCCAGGTGCATCCATGGCCTCTGTTTGCTTTCTCCTCTTTGAAGGGTCACGTGTGGCCTGTTGACTCAGTGATGTCAATCTTTCAGCTATTTACAGGGTTCAAACATAAGAGAATATTGTTTAACTGGGCTCGTAAATGAGAGGAAAGACAAATATCTGCTCTGGTTTGGTGGATTTCTTAATGATGAATGCTTTGATCAGGTGCAGTGGATGGAAATAATTTATTTGAATAGTTGACAGGATTTATTCCTTTTTTTTCAGGGATGTCTTGAATAGCTTTTTTTGGGGGGGCTTCATAGTGTCTGTGGCAGCTGATCGATCATGATCGAATATTCGCTGCGACTGGGGGGTGGGGGGGGCAAGGCTCATCACGTCTGTTAACGTTGCATTGTTAACATTGTTGCACAGGCTTTCCATTAACGTCATCATGGCAGTCCACTTTCTACAAACTTCAGGGATTTTCTTCTTTAGCTGCTAACATGGACAGCAGCTCCATTAAGTGCTCACAACTCACGCATTTCTTGCATAGTTTCTCTTCAACTACCCTCAGAAACTTCGTGTAACACTCGAGTAACTTTAACGTTACTGCATTAGCTGGTAAAGTAGGTACAGCTATCGCTTTCAGCTGATAATAATCTTATAATAATCCAACGAAGAAGAACTTCCTGTTGACACAGAGGCAGGAAGTAAACGGGACCTATGTATAGAGATGTTAGCTGCTAAATTGAAGAGACTTGGAATAAAAGACGAAGTGAATTTGCGTGTCTGTGCTGACACATAGCGGCAGCTGAACATTAGCGAAGCCGTTAACCAGCTGCACGCTAACAGCTCATGTAGCTAACGGCTGCGCTCACACTGAGCAGCTGCACGCGACCTCTTTTTGGTCACTGAGCTGTTGTCAGTATTGACTGCGTATGTTAGCGGATTAGCGTTACGGTTAATTTTGTACTCTGACGCTTAATGTTTGCTCCAGATGAGTGATGGAAAGTATTTTGTTTTACAAACAGATCTGACACCAGCCTGGTTCAACCCATCCTGATCACATGATTTTTCTTTATTGATTATATGTTTAAAAAAAAAAAAATTGTTACCATCCATACTGGAGTAGTACAGACAGTGAGACTCAAAACCAATAAAATGTGGATTCCCCCCCGAACAACTTCC
>JAQFJB010000004.1:23568112-23578583 GCA_029874875.1 Naso minor | reverse complement strand
CTGTGTGTTTTTCTTCTCTTAATCTTTTAGATCACATCCAGTTCAGTTTAAGTCAACTTTATCAGCATGAATGAAAATATGTGTGGAAGAGAACAAGATTTTTCAGACATTGCAATTAGCATAAAGCTAGGTTCAGTCATAAAGACAAAAAAATGCAGGGCACAAGACATGAAGTAAAGGTTTAATCAATAACACAGTTTACAATGCAAAGTCTTATGATATGTATGTATATATTTATATTATTTGCCCTCTTAGTGTTCATACACAAACACTTCATCCCCCACAGAGAAGAAGCGATGATGAAATATTAAGTAAGATGGAGACTCGAGCACAAACACATCTTTGCCTTACTGTTGTTCAGCTTGTGGATTTTGTTTGTTGAATTCTTCAACAGCAGTTCAGTTGTGTTTACGTGAGCAGGGAGTAAAATTAAAAAGCGCAAAATAACAGCTGCACTAATTAGTAATACTAGCAGATAATTCACAGTAAGGAGTAAAGTTACGAAATGTAGAATGTATCAAATGTGTCATTGTCTCTTGATAATAAACCATGTGGCCAAAAGTCTAAACACTCTGAAAAATACAACAAACAAATGCGAACAGCAGCTAAAAATGTCACAGTCGTCTTTGGCGTCACATGTTATCGTAGAGTTACAGCCGCATCATGGAGTTAAATCCCGTCTTTACTGTGTATTTGGAAAGAAAGAAAGTGAAGAAATAAAATTACTGTGTGCAATGAGCTAAGGGGGAGGGGCTAAAATGTAGGAGTGGGGCAAGCTATGACCATTGAAAGTGTGTGTGTGTGTGTGTGTGTGTAAAATTTGTCCATGTTATATGACTCCATTCGTTAGTGATGCACCTTTTTGTTACAGGCCACTCCCTCGACCACGCCCCCTTTTTGCCTGTTAGCCCAAACATTTAGGCCACGTGTAGACGAGAGCTACCCCACTAAAAACGGTCAAAGTCTTTTCCTTTGTGTCTTTAAAGGCAGTCGTGGACCAGTTACAAGATCATTGTTTAGAAGATTGATGTCAAACCTGCTCCTCTGCTGAAATGTCCTCACATTTGACATGCTCAGTTTAAGAGATAGTTTTTTAATACTTCCATGTTTATAAACAAGCGTTTTTCAGCAAGTCAAACTCCAGAGATGGAAAGTAAAAAATTATATTTACTTGCAGTACTGTAACTTAGTAGTTTTTTGTGTACTTGTACTTTTTAAAGTAGGTTTTAAAATCTGTAATGTACTTTTACTAAAGTAGGTTTTGTTTGAAATATTGTACTTCACTACATTTTTAATCACATTTGTTTCTGAGTTGAAAAATAAATGTAGACATAAATTGAAAAAAACCCCGCAAGGAACAACATCACGGCGGGGAAACAACTGCAGTGAATAATGGGCAGGAGAACAAACTGGTGCTAAATCACATCCGTAAGTAAATAAAAGTAAAGAAAACTCCGATCACAAACCAACCAATTGAAATCCTGACATTTAGAGCGGAAAAAAGCCGTTCTGCAGCGGCCACAGGTTTGGAGAGGTGCGGTGAACACAGCTGCACAGCGCAGGAGCCACGAGTTCACTCAGAGATGCAGATTGATTTGGTGCAGCAGCACCTGTTGAACAACGTGAAGCAGGAGGAGAGCGAGAGGAGCACCGGCCATAATCCCAAAATACCACAATAAACATTTTCAGGAGTGTAACACCTCCACTTTCTCAATTATTAAAGGGCTTTTGATGGCTTCTTTAACATGCCTCTGCCGTGCAGAAAAATGCAAAATCCTGTTTCATCTACAGTAGCACCAGGGTTCTCTCAGCATATCCACACAAGTACCTGTATCCATGCAAAATACAACCTCACATTTTTCATCTGAAGACATTTTGAATCCTCATGAGCTCTGTGGTCGTTCTGCACCTGAACCAGACGTCATCCTGACATTCAGGGATCAGTTAAGCAGCTGTTATAAAGGATTAACTGAAGGTCTGAAGCTCTAAGCGGCTGAATTATAGGGAACACTGCAATCCTCTAACTTAAAAAGAGCAGCATGTTGGCATGCTAACAATGTTAATGCAGCCGCAGAGATGCAAATGACAAACATCAGAACAAACAGATTACGCATACAGTGGTCCGTGCTGAAAGCAAAGGGACAGTAAGCGACACAGCGAGCTGCTCCTACACACTTCCCCATTTAGATTCAGCACACATCTTCCTCCTGCATCATTTCATGCTCAGACCACTCTGAGTAAAGAATCCCCTGGGCTGAACAGTAAACACTGTTTGATGTTGTCGAACAGCAGCTGAGCCTCTTGAAAGAGGTAAATGCGAAAAATTGAGGCATGGTGGAAGATTTGAAACATGACGCGTGGCAGAAAGGCTGAAACATTTCAAATGTAGCACAAAAATGAGAAGAAGCAACCTTCATCACAGCAGGCGTCACGAGTTTGAAACATTTTGTGATGGATTTTTTCTGTGTATTTGTGTAGTGAGTCACATCATCGAGGCCCAGACAGTTTTCCTGAACCACACCACACCCCCCGAATATATGTGAGGTTTTATGTTTCCGTACCTGGGATTAATCGCCCGTGTGTTTGTATCTGTAGTAGTTGGCATTCTGTCCATTAGAGAGCAGTATTCATTATTTATAGGCCTGAGAGGATTACACTTACAATTTAGCTGCACACTGAAGCCGCTTTAATTGCTGCAAGTCGTTCACTTCGTCCTTATTCTGACCCACCTTTTTTTCTTAATTGGACACAAATGCGATACAACTTTTCTCTTAATAGGAACCAGTTTTTTGCTTTTGGAGTCACTGAGATGATAAAGTTCATGTTTGTACATTTATTATGCAGTGCTACATCTCACGTGGTTTTTACTTTCAGAAAAGTTTCATAGGGAGTTTGTTGTAACCGTTACCTACAAGTTGTGTTGAACAGAGAGCAGTGAAAAGCTTGCAGAAGTTGTTCTCTTTGATTTTGTGTTTTAACCGACACTTCCGCATTGTCTTCAGCACTTCCTTCACTTGGCATTCAGGTGATATTTCAATATTTCTTTGTCCCTGCTGTACAGGAAACTCTAACTTCAGCTTGAATTGACCACTCAGCTGCCTTCACCACTTAAAGGAAAACTTTTTTGGGGTTTAGCCTATCATCCACAATCCCCATGTAAGAATGAACATAGATGCCTTAACCTTCTTTGTGCCTTCAGTAGGTCACCAGATAGCTGCCTCGTGCTGGCAGTCTTTCATGTTCAAAGGAAGTAGTGGGGATACACCATTACTGCCCTCTAAAGCCTCAACACGCTCCATCTACATGCTGTGACCATGTGGTGACTACACATGCTGTCACAACATGTAGATGGAGCGTGTTGGAGATAATCTGGGTGTGTTTTAGGGGCTTTAGATGGCGGTAATAGTGCATCCCCACTACTTCCATTGAATGTGCAAAACTGCCAGCGTGAGGTGGCTTTCTAGCTACCGACTGAACGCACAGAAAAGGTAGCGCAACCACATTCACAAAGTGCAACCCATGAGATATCAGCTGTATGTGGCCAGAGATGATCTGGAAGCGACACAAGCAGAGGAGGGAGAGAAAGACGGAAGAAAAATCCGTAGTTCTCTGACGAAGTTTAACTCTCTGTTTTCGTAGCGACGTTATGTTTCATGCACACAAACTCGTTATAGTAGTTTTTTAGTCGTTGAGTGATTGGAATGCAAGTGCAAGAGCCTTCTTTTAAGTCAAATTTAAATACATGGCAAACGAACTCTTTTCTTCCTCTCCCTTTTCTTCCACTTCCCGGGGTTACAACCGGCGTTGCTGTTGCCTAGCGACAGTGACTGGCTCCAAGCCTCCGCTGTGTGTGCTCTCTGTGCCCTACCTGGTGGTGAGCAAAGCGCAAAGTTCTTATCATGTGAAAGTCACCTTACACTTAAATAGACACTTCAGTTGCTTTCAGTGTTTCAGACTTTAATGTTTGGATCTAAAAAAAACTGTTTAAAAAAAAGATTTCGAATAGGAAAAAACAGATAGTAAAAGCAACGGAACAGTGTCAATCATACAGTTGCCGTCGTTGTCATGGAGACAAGACGCATGTGCAGCGTGTCTCTCCACACACAAACCCGTGGTTTTCTTCCCAAAATAAGTGGACACAGGCCCTAATTCTTGCACTTTTCACAACAGATTTCAGAGGAATGAGCTCATTCCAAGTCACTGTTTAAAGTGTTTTAATCTAACTTGTGATTAAAAGAACTTGAGTCTTTGAACAGTGAGACATATCTTTGAACTTCATGATCATTAACATCAAACAATTTATTAAAAATGTTTTGGCCTTCTTTCATTAATCAATCCCATCCTGTTTTCTCACATCCTAGAAAACCACTCTGCTCCTCCAGATGTCACCGGCTACACCAATAACACCGCCAACACCACCGCCACCGACGGGATCCAGGTGGAGAGAGCCCCCGGTGCCGGCCCCACCACACAGCGACAGACTCCAAAGTATGGCAACGCCGAACTGATGGAGACCGGAGACGGTGAGTCAGTACAGAAGTGACTGATAAGTTTGTGGCCTAATATAGCAGGAGACGAGTTACACAGCTCTGATCACGTCACGAGCAGTTCAACGTTTTGATTCTGCTGAAAGTTTGAATTTAATAAAATTTTGAGTTATTTTTGTTTTGCATCATTGAAAAATGCAAATCACACTGTGTGAGAAAATGGACGACATCGTCCTGCAGTCATGTGTTACGTCTCAGGGAGTCATTCACATTGCTGAGATGCATCAGCTCTTTACCATCAAAACAAGTTGTGGTCACGTTTCAGTCGCATTTAAATGCTTTTTAAGGTAAACTATTATACTCATTTTTGGGTCTCTCATTTTGATTTTGGACTCCTATAGAGCAGCTAAACACAACTGACTGAACAGTAAAGTCTGTAGATCTTCAGGAAACTGTGACTCGCGCCCTCTGTTTTCCTTGTATTTTCTGCATTCTCTCTGAACGGTCTGTGTCGGTTACTCCTCTCCCTTTCCCTCATGTGCGCCTCTGCACTCGGCTGTACTCACAACTCCTTTACTGACTCAAAATAAATACAGCCAGGACACTGATTAAATGTTACTTACAGCTTGCGCCTCTCGCTCTTCAACACAACAAAGCAATGTGCGGTCCTTTAGCAGCAGTTTAGCCATTAATCCTGCACATGTGCTCATGTTGAGGAAGCAAATAAATCCACAAGAAATGGGAACGCTCTTAACTTCTGTCTGGTGCTTGTCTCTTTGGGAAAGTTTAACAAAGGTAACGATCCTTCATTCACTGGGAAAAAAACCAACACTTTTTTGGAGCCATCTTGAACAAAGTGGTGACAGTAATCTGTGAAGCAGAGAGCAGAGTCGGCAGTGTCTGAGCAGAGCAGGGGAGGGGTCAGGCACAGTGCTGTCCAGCGCACATTAACATCATTGGAAAAACACTGTTAAAAAACACAATGAGCAGAGCCGACTGAAGCAGCCTGCAGGGCTCCCTTCCAAACGCATGAACCTCATTATGTGACGCTTTGGCATCATTTAACACGAGTATCTGACATTGTAACAACATTTATAGGTCAGAAAACATGGAAAAGCATAATTGTTCTCCTTTAACTTCAAGATAATTCCACACATTTGTGTGAACTCCTGAGAGACGACTGAGGACTTCAGTTTGTTTGTTTCATAGTTTCCGGCTCTGGAGGGACACGAAGCTGCAGCAGACAGACTCATTCATCCACCGTGGACTCATTCACGGCTCACAGAGAAGCAGCTTGTTAGATCAGGTGCCAGAGTTTACAGATGGGAGCTTATTGGGATGTTTGGCTGCAAGAGACACAGCAGCGCTGCTGCTCTCTATGAGAACACTGAGAGGATTTCAACACAAGTTATTTATCTGTCTGTTATGTAAATGTAAATGCCGAACATGAGAAACTGAGGCAGGCAAATAAAAATCCAATAAAGGCAACAGGTAACAAGAAACTGCAAGTGTAAAAACTTAAGTACCAACAAAGCTTTAAATACACAAAGACTGACAACAAGGCAAAGGTGAAACACATGAAGTCATCAACAAAGCAGGTCAAACACAGGAAGTAAAGGTGACGCAAGGAGAACACATTTCAAAATAAAACAGGAACTAAATTGAAAATCCAACGGAAAGGCAAAAATACACATTTTGACTGCAGAACTGTGGGAAACCCCTTTTCTTGAAAAAGGATGTTAGCAAATCATCCTGAAAATATTGTCATTCTGTTTATCATGCTGTAACCCACAAAGATTTCATCAAGTCCACAGGATTTTATCGCCGTTGTCGTCTTCACTGTGATTTTGCCTCAAACCAAGTTTCCGAAAACCTCTGATTTCCTCCAGATCTCAGTCTCATTCTTCCATTCCGCCTGTCTGTCTTAAAGCTCCACAATCTGTGACGGTCGAGTTTAAAATCAGCCTTAATTAAAGAGCAATTTGTACCCACAGCTCATCTCGTTTGCCATTTTCTCTCCTATCACTGAGTATTGTGTTCAGCGGCGGCTCTGTTGATTGCTCACTCGAGGAAACGAACCACTTTAATGTAGATTTGAAACTTGTGGATGTTTTTGTGTTGGATGGAGGCAGCAGCGGGATGCACTCAGGATGCTGCTCAGTGGAAAGTGAAAGCGGCGACGGCTTCACGTGTCAAAGCACAATTAGAAGCTGAGTCTCGACCTCACATTAATGTGTGTGTGTTTGTGTGTGTTGGTCCTCCGTAGGTGTTCCAGTCAGCAGCAGAGTTTCAGCCAAAATTCAGCAGCTCGTCAACACACTGAAGAGACCCAAACGGCCGCCGCTCAGAGAGTTTTTTGTCGATGACTTCGAGGAGCTGCTGGAAGGTAAAAACTTCACTCTGATTCACCTTTCTTAAAACTGTTTCAACAATCTACACATGCTTTTCCTACAGTTGTATGTTTTTTTAATTTCAAATCAAATTACTTTACAATGCACTCAAACCAAAATATCACCCTGAGAAACAAAGCACAGCATTAAACAATGTTTGGATGAGCTTCAGCTACACAGCCCATCATTCATACTGACAGTTTTTGAAATTGGACTAAACAAGTTTGGTTCCTCCTGATAGATTTCTTCTGACAGCACAAAGCGGCTGCTGGTTATTCTTTCCTGCATGAACTCATGAAACCTGTTTGAGCATCGATTCTGCACTGATTTTATGTTTTCATAATGTTTCATTCTTTGATTCAGTGGAGGTGCAGATTGATTTGAACTCTTTGAACTGCACAGCGATGATGTAACTTTGGCTAAATATAGACTCAGTGTTCACAGGGATGGATTTAATACATTAGCTAAGATTCATGAGGAACTCCGTTTGTCAAGCTGTGCATAAATAAAAGGAAACAAGCATACAAAAAAATAGGGACTAAACACATAAAACTAGTGGTTGTGATTGATGGAAAATGCAAATGAGTCACAACTCATCCACTGATTCGACCACATAAACTGAAATACAGGTGTGTAAACAAAAACTGTGTAAATCCATGACGCTGTCCGTGGTGCTGAAGTAGCAGACAGTTTTGTTGTTATGCTTTTTTCTCTCAGTGATATTCTTCTAAATCTATAATATTCTTAAAACTCTACACTAAAAATAATCAATGACATCACTATATTGCACCATTTATGTCACTTTCATGATCAAAGTGACATGTAGCTCCATGTGGTTGCTGAAGTGCGAGATGATCATAGAGAAAAAACTACTGTGTGACAACATACTTTAAAAAAGACTCGCCTACATACAAGATCTGGTTTTTAATATGAGATTCCCATGAAGTAAGTTTGGATTTTGGCCTGCTGCCGGATAAAAATTAACAAATCACCAAGCAGCGTCATAGTTAGGTAAAGGTTTTGGTGTTGATAGCAAAAGACAATAAGATGGATGAATATGACTTTAATTAATCCAGTATTATCAGATAATAAAACATCTCATGGTTCACTCAGTCTGCTCCTGCTGCACAGTATTCCACACGGCAAACATACATGAACACACACGAGCAAAACTTCTCAGCTCCTCGTTCCCTGACGTGTGCTGTGACAAAGCAGAGTCTCACTGATGAATATTTCTTTTTGTTTCCAGCATCAAAAGCTGCAGAGCCAGAACTGGATCCATAATTTAAGCATGAATAACAAATGTTGGAAAGTCTGTTTGCCACAAAAATTTTTATCACCACATCTTAATCCAAACTCCTTCCTGCGAGCATTTCCCCACGCTACAGCAAAAATACATGAAGTAAATAAAAACATGAAGCCCACTCACATTAGAAAACACACAGATAAATAAACTCAGATTTATGTCACATGTTGGCCTGAACTGTTAAACAAATTTACAAACTTCCTCCTCAGTCCAGCAGCCGGACCCCAACCAGCCCAAAGCCGAGGGGGCTCAGATGGTGGCCATGCGGGGCGAGCAGCTGGGCGTCGTAACCAACTGGCCGCCATCTCTGGAAGCGGCGCTGCAGAGGTGGGGCACCATCTCCCCAAAGGCCCCCTGTCTCACCACCATGGACACCAACGGCAAGCCGCTCTATGTGCTCACCTACGGTAAGAAGAGCCTCTGTTCACACAGACTGTCGTCTGACCCATGAGAAACATTTTTCAGCAGTTAAACAAAATTTAACTGAAGGTGTTTATTGTCATTGTGTTTGATGCTTAGTCCCAAAATCAAATTAAATGCATTGTAAATTCTAATTAGTTAACCTTACTTTAAAAAAGCATGCAAACCGATTGCCTTAAAAAAAAAAGTAAAGTTGTTGTTTGACTAAAGTAAACTTTGAGAGGAATTGTAAATTGTACTAAACACTTGTTCAGTATAGAATACTAACACTTTAAGTAAGTCAGTAAACTCAGTGAAGTTTACGTAGTGATTGGATTTAGATGTACTCTTGAGTAAGTATAGACTTCTCAGAATGGCCATTTCATACAACTGAATAATTTGCCCCACCCCACAGCATGCCCTTTACTGGACCAAATGCCCCTGTGCAGGACGGGGCGATAGTTCACCCAAAAGCACTCTCAAGGTCTCTTCTATCTAGGTGGAAGGTTCTTGTGCTCACATGGGAGGCAGGTTCTAAAAAGAACAGATCACTGAATTAAAAATGGCTCAGCTATCACTATTTTGGCTGTGCTTCTCAGTGATGGTTTCAGACGGAATTTTTGGAAGTTGCGTAAAAGTGAAAGTAAAGTATAAAAACTGGTAGAGCAGGAAGAAAGCAATGCAAAGATATAATCTTTATGAGATAGGATGTTCTGGGATGAAGTTACTAAGCTTTGAAGTTGCCTTCCCATGATGCACTGCTGTTCCAGACATGTCTTGTACCACAAACTCAGAAGAATCCAGTACATGTAACTATATGGAGTAAGTTTGTAGGCAAAAAGTAAAAACTGCTAACTGATATGTTAATTGAAAGGAGCTAAAACTAAACTAAAACCAGCAATAAACTGCATCATGGATAAAAGGTGCTTTTACATGTAAACATTCATATGTGACACATGAGCCCCTGCACCCAAAAATCAATAACCACAGAAATCAGTTTTCAGTGTTCTGTCATAACATGCGATCAATCCCTGAAACTGCTGCTCATGAATGAATCCAGCAGTTTTTGCAGGTTTTGCTTCCCGTGTTCCTCAGCACATATGTTGTCTTTCACAAGCTGATTAACTGAAGCACTGAACATTGTTTCACAGCTGCTGTGTGAGCGTAAATCCACTGACGGCAGCCAGACGGAGCGCTAAGCACATTAGCAAAGTGTGAAAAAGACGCTTTGAAGGAAGCTGCTCTGCTCTAGAGAATGTTTTTGAAATGAAATATTCTTCAGCGAAACTCAACCTGAGCATCTTTGCATCTCATATTTTATGAGAAAACTTTTGTGGTTTCTGGAAGATTTTGCTTCTGATTTATGATTTAGTTGTTCTTTTGTATTTATAGATTTTTTTTGGCTTCAGTAACGTAACAATAATTTAAATGTTTTTCTTCTGAATTCTTTAAGTTTGTGCTTTGTGCTTGGAGCAGTTTGTTGAAAAAAATTTATTTTTTCAAAAATGCATTTTGGGTTTTGAGTTTGAATAACTTTGTAGAAAAATATTAGTAAGTTGGTAAACATGATTTATAATTTTAGGCATTTTTGAAAGTTTCAAGGCCACAGTACGTGCACTGCATGAATTGATGACACAAAGTGTGTGATAATAAAAAGCAGAACTGTGCCAAAATAAAAAACCAAATAATGCTAGAAAGGAGAGAATCTACGCTTTCATTTGATGTACAATATTTCTACATTGAAGTAGGTTTGGCAAAAAATACTGGAGGTTTTATTTTTCGGGTTACCTGCTGGCCTTGATAAACAGCTAAATTTAAAGGGATAATCCGGCGTAAAATGATCCCAGGGTCTTTTTCTGAACGGACACCTCATCAAAGAAGACATCCAG
>JAQFJB010000004.1:23483193-23494500 GCA_029874875.1 Naso minor | reverse complement strand
AGCACGTGGAAGGAACTGTTCAAATAAACGCAGACGTTCTCTTTAGAAGGGTGAATTAGCTTTACCCAGCAACTTTCACGTGTCCTACATCCTGTTTCTACATGAATGGCAGTGAATGGGCTTTAAAAATGCAGCCTGACATCCACTAAAGTAACACATGGTCACATTTTGACACATTTGTAGAAGATGGGGCTGATCTCTGCTAATGGTGAAAAATCAAAAATAGACTGGTGGTATGCACCTTCAACAATGTTTTGACTAAGATCAGATCTTAGAAAATTGGGCTGAAGTTCAAAAATATTTAAGCCATGTAATTTAGCAACAGAATCAGAAAAAGATTCAACACTAGGCCGGACAGTTTTTGAGCTAAAATCTCAAACTTCTCTAAACATCCGGAAAATAAATCTGTGGTTAATGAAGAAGGAAGTGGGCCTTGACTAAAAGCAGGACAATACAGGAAATTGTCAAATCGAGTTGGTTTGCGACTCAGATTCTGGTGCATGAGGGTCAAACACATTAAATGTAGAGTTCACTGTGACCCGATGACTGTTTTATTTTACGAGTGTATTGATTGTTTATGTTAGTGGAGATGTTCACTGTTTCAGGCAAAGTGTTCCACCTCCACAATGAAATTCAGCAGCTCAGAAACATCCTTAACTGTTTCACACATCAAACATGATGACATACTCATCTGTGAGCAACATCTATTTGGAGGCTCATAGAGGATCCATAAGAGTGTCAAAAACAAATAAAAGCACTAAGAAAAGATGGAAAGATCAATAAATTGTTCATATAAGAAAGTTTACTTAACTTTATCAAAATAACGGGTCAGTAACTTAGAAGAAAATTTGTATTTTTGGTTCTCTTTCATAGTGTTTAAGTCGCTACTGTCAAAGTGCCACAATACATCATATCATACTTATTATCATGCATCACAAGTGCACATTCAAATTAATTAAACCACCAAACTGTTAAACGATCAATAAAGCATCCAACTTTTTTTCTCTCTCAATAAAATTCACCCTTAAATTTGCACAATTTAGGGTAAGAATTCACAGGTAAAGGTAAAATAATTTTGGGCAAACCTGGATTTAATCCAAACTGACTTGAGGCAGTGTGACCCTTTTTTGGGGGGAGAATTTGACTGTGCTATTTAGCTATACTTTGAGCTGTTAACATTATAATCAGTGTAGAAATGTGCCGTTAGCTGCGGAAATATTCCTGAGGTCAACACAAGGACAGCACACATGACAGCTGGTTTGAATCCAGGCACCTGCGGAGGGAGAACCACCTCCATCTAACAACTGCTTCACACTGTTTCTCACATTCACACTCTGTCCACTGAGCGACTGCTAACCTGACAGAATGGGCCAGCGGTGTTACTTGCAGCAGGCACGGAGAAAACCACAGAGCACAACCACACAAACCACAACCACCCCTCCTTCCCTCTCCCATCTCAAGCCTGTTTCATCAGTTAAATGGAGCAAAAAGGAAAATAAGCATGCCAGACAGAAGTTAAGAACACAGCAGAACACACCCCCTCTGAGGAGAACTACAACTACCAAGACCAAAATATTACAAACGCACAGATGCTTGCTACCAACCTGCGGCTATGCTACCATTGCTTGTTATCGCACATTTGCCTTTTTCACATGGGTCGCCATCATAATCCAAAACGAGGCTCGCCTGGGCAGGCGTAGCAGAGACGTTTCATAGCAGCGCTACAACACCAGAGTCATCACTCCACCTAAACGGATGTCAACTCACTCCCGTGTTCCTGGGTGTCATTGTTACAAAAGGAGGGAGTCCTGTCAGAGTAATGCCGGGGTCAGACTAGAAGTTACTTTTGCCTGTTTAAATGTTCACTGTGTCAGATTAGGCGAGTAAAGAGTCATAAAATCTTTCCGTGTCGTGGCTGAGAGACATGACAGACCACACGTTGCTCCCCGATCAATCATCATTTGCAGTTCAAGATGTGCATGATGTCACCAGCAAGGAAGCGCTCGCCACTGACTACTGACGAGCCGACGTGGAACTTAAACCATTAGCATAAACACGCTAGTATTTCTGTCGTGAGGCATGCTAGATGCGGCGTCAGCTGTCATCCATTATGACACACTACATGAGATGAAATGATCGATTCTTGCGCCTGACGCTCATTGATTTTTTCTGAGCCCACCAGACGCCCTACGTCTTCCCTGTCAGGCTATTATCGGGCTGATATTGTGAAGTCTGACCTCGGCATACGCCAATTCTAAAATCCACCACGTGGACAAAGAGATGCCTCTGACGTTGTCGCACTGCTATGAAACATCTCTGCTGCGCCCACCCAGCCGAGCCGCGTTTTAGAATTATGATGATGACTTGAGTGAAAAAGGCAAATTGAAATTTGATTCAACTCAGCAAACTCTGATTACTGTTCAAGCTGTAATTTACACTTGATGTTCGGCTCTAGTTGGCCGTGGGTGGGTGCCAGGGACTGGGCACAGCTTTGAGCTGGAACACGGGAGTGTTTGTGTTTTTTAAAATCAAGCTGCAGCACATCTGCAGATAAGTAGCAAGCACATATTTCATCAAGATCACTGATCACTTCCACAAGAAATTTGGCCACGTAGACGCAGCGCTGCAACGGACTTTCATGAAGCTTTTTACAGTGTGACTGAACGACAGCAAGTAGCTTCTGGCAGTGTGTTTGATGCCGTCCTGTAGGCCAGAACGCAGAGAAATTTACAAACAGGAACCTGGTATCTTCTCAGGTTTCCTCTTTTGTGACTATTAAATTTAAAGGTGCAGCAAACAGACTTAATCACAAGAATTGCATAGTCGAGATGACCACGTTTCTTGTCACTGGCACCGAAGGCCTTCCATGTAGTTTTAACACAGCCTACAACTTGAGCACTAACCAGAACATACTCTACATGCTGTTTGGTCTTTCTGCAACCTGCATGAAAAGATTCATTCAAATCCCTGACTGCACTGCATGTGGCAGAACTGATTTCTCACAGAATGATGTTAGTTGAGAGGGGGGAAAAAATGAAGTGATCAAATGAAGAACAGTCCCTGAATTTGAAAATTTGAAAATAACAATGCAGCCCTTACCTTGCTTCCCTCCGCTTTCGGCTCCTGTGATTGCAAGTGATTCAGAGAGTAGTGTTTAAAAGTCCTGCTGCTAAAATGAACTGAGCTCCGCTGGACAACAGAGTCTTCAGAGATCAGCAGATTTTAACAGATATTCTGTGATGACACCACACAATGCAGACAGAAGTCACTATCACCTCTTTTCACAATTTTCATGAGTTCTTCAATGCCTGCAATTGTAACTAATAGCCTTGGATGCAAAGGTTTTATTTATCTTTCTTTTGTTCATGAGCATGTCACACAAAAACCACAGTTTTAGATAAACTTGGTAATTAAAGAACTAAGAAAAGGAGATGAGTTTTCTCTCTAGGGGTGACCCCTAATAGTATTTTAAAGGTCTGCAGTGACGCAGAACCAAGAGAATCGGAATCTCACCTGTTTTTGATTACCGTGCACAGTTCTATGCTAAAAATAGAAATAATCTGTTGACAGTCATATTGACATGATCACACGAGCAACATTCACTATAGTTTTAATACAGATATGAAAAACATGTATATTCTTTTTTTTTTTTTAAACCGAGCCAGGTGGAGAGGGATTGCTGGATTTCTTTTTTTATTATTAACTAATAATTAAAGGGCACATGCTTTTCTGTTGAAACTCAATATTAATTTTATCTATAATAAAATAACATGAAATATTTTAATACCGATGGGAATTATCAAAGGAAAACTCTGTGTACAAAGACTGGGCTGGCAGAAGCAACACACACACACACGGCTGGGGTACATACAGGATATGTTGCCCAGGTGTTAGATAGTTACAATTAAAATATAAACAAACTTTTCACGTCACTTCATCCACGGTAGACGCGTTTGTGTGTAATCGGACTCATCAGAGATGACCGCTGCAGATGCGATTATCATTAGAATTCCCATCTTTGCCTCGAACAGACGACTTTTCATGGTTGTGTTAATTTAGTTTAGTTATGATGTCATGAAGTGGTGCTCTGCTGCCACACTACAGACTGAACTATCAGGTCCACTTCAGAGTTTGATGACAGAAAGCTCACACATGAAAGTGAGACGCAGGTTAGTGGCAGCCAAGTCTCGCATAGACTTCTCTCCACAGCGCTCAGCACTGGGGAAAAGTCTGGCTCTATAAACGATTTGGTACAGAGGAAAAACACTCAGCCTGGTTTGTTTTTCCTCTAAATCTATCACAATTGTTGTGGGTGGCGCAAAGCCTCAGATACTGCGACTGTGCCTCTGCAAAATAATATTGGTGGAAAACTCATTTTGGTGAAAGATTCAGACGTGTGAAAAAGAGCCCTGGCGTTAAAACATCTAAATCCCCATCATCAAAACTTGTCATTTCCAGCGTGTAGGCTGCTAGTTCGGAGGTAGAAGCGGGACTTTGAAGAGATAACATGCCGAAGGCAGCAGGGTGGGTATTACTGAGCTTCTCCTCTGGCACCTACTCAACAAATGGCAGTCTCAGGGACAGTTTATAAGGCGCAAATTTCCGCACCTAACAAAACACTTGTGTTGTGTTTCAGTCTTCCTTTTACATGACAACGGCATGCTGGCGCCCCTGAAATCACAAACGTTTGAAACCGGGTTCCAGAGTGTAATCTTTTGAAATTACAACCTTCTTTCCGGCCGTGTAAACTGGTTAACGAGCGACTGGAGAGCTTATAAACACGGTGACGACGCTAATGCTAATGCTAGCACAAGTCAAGGCATTCTGCTCTAGCCGCTACCAAACTCTGATTAAACACTCCGCAGTGCAACGAAAGTGAGTTGAATATGACGACAGTCTACTGAGGTGATTTTCAGTGTTCATAGAATAATTTCAGAGGTCAAACCACAGCTGAATTTCTTTAATTTGTGGCTGTTTAGGGCTTAGCAGCAACAGGAAGTTAACAACTTCGGCAGCTCCAACAGTATGTCACTACAAACTTAAACCGCCCATTACTGGCCTGACATGCGAACTACAGCGCTTTCGGTTGTTTGTGTAAACGCGGACATATTTTGAAGATGCAAAGGAAAGACCTTTCTGTTTTTAGCAAGGCTGCTCCCGTGTGAATGTGGCCTTATACCCGCAGTGCACATCCCGTGTATCAGACTAGCAACAGCCAGTCAAGGTGACATGTAAAAACTTAGTCGGGGGCACCCCTAATCCTGTCCTATTATTTATATCATGATACAAATCTCACCAGTTATTTCCGTTTTTCCTGCATGATATTTCACTGATAGTGTTCTCGTAGTTTCATGAGTAAAGCTTTACAGATAATGCCTACTGCAAAAAGCAGTCAGATGAAAGCAGCCACCAAATACATGTTGCTGCCACTTGCACAGTAATCCATTAAGTGCATGTTGCATTAGAAACGATAAAAGACCTGAGGCTTCTATCCACGTTGTGCTGATACGCAGTGTAATGGCACAGTGTTACTGTGACAGAGGCCGGTGAAAGCATCACTACACTGTGAAGTGTTTCACACAACTAACAAGGGAAATAAGAGAAAATGAAAACAAAGGACTTCTCATAAAAAGAGAAAAATATTAATATCACAAGTTGAACAGCAGAAGGCTGTAAGCAGGCCAAAAGATGATAAAAGCTACTAGGAAATAAACTCAAGACTTTGTGTGGTTTGGCACGTTTAATAGTTGGTTGCACATTTCATGTACACACAGAATTAATCACTGAAGTCCTCGATCTGGACATCTGTCTCTCTTTACCTTTTCTACTTCTCGTTTAGCTCTTACTCTCTAATTGAGTGCTTCACCCTTGATCATTGTACAACAGTAGTATTAGTATTTGCTCCACGTAAAGTCCGCATGCTGTGACACTGTTAACACTGTATTCACACTGCGAGAAACTTGACAGATGGGTGGTTACGTCCTGATCCTACGGTCTGTGTGCTGCTCTAAAAGGACCTCCTGCAGTAAGTTCATTACAGCAAATGTATCATTACCTACACACATCACATGCGCCACTTGTACAATAACCCATTAATCCATCCTCTTTGCATTAGAAATGGTAAATGGGATTTTTTTTTTCACAGCATGTGTCATCCTTTCACCACTTTTGTGTTTTTTTAATCTCAATTATCTCAGTTATGAACCTGAGCAGCAAGCTACAATCAGAAAACTAAACAAAACCAAAATAAGCAGATTTATAAAAATTAAAAAATCATCTTCTGATAGATGACAGTGACACAGCTTTTCTACAAACACTGCTTTTTAGAATTATACCTATTTATAATGTAACTCTTAAGAGCTGATAATAATTGATAAATACATTTTATTCTGCAAGTACTTTCATGATTTAATTGATCGTTTAAGTATTATTTAAAGCTAGTATGTCAGGTTTTGTATGGTTCCCTCTCTTGAGACGTCAAAATTTGAATTGATAAAACAAATCCCATTAGTAGCAAGCATAAACATAATGAGATGGATATGAAGCAAAAAGCTGATTAGTGATTTAGAAACTTTTGAGGTTTACTCTAACATTCAGCCTTTTGTGAAACGTTGAACCTCCTTTATTTTCTTGAAAATGTTGCTCATGATGTGAAAACTCAGACACGACTTGCGGAGAGAACTATTAAATATCTCACATAAAAAGGACGTATTTCCTCACTTCATTGTCAAATGTTGCTTGTTTTAGGAGTCTGACAAACTTACCATCTCATCCCCAGGTAGCCAGTATCCTTCCTGCTCGATGCCGGCCTTGGAGCCTTTGCAGCCAACAGTCAGGGTCTCCACAACGAGGCCGTCCTTCACAGCCAAGCTCAGCTGTCTGGCAGTCTCCTTCGGGTGCATTCCAAACACGCGGCTCAGGTACCTGGGCAGGTGGAGGTTGAGATGTAACTGAACAATGAGCAACGGCAGCTGTGCTGATGGTAGCCGTTTTTCCATGTAAGCCACATGAGTATTTCAATCTACTATAGGTGGCGACTCACAACTTGGATTAGTGCTGCTGTCATAAAATTGTGTTAAAATGGTTGTAAATGAATCAACTGAAGCTTTAAGACCCTTTACATCCTTGAAACCAGCTGTAATAACTACACATGATCATTAGTTGGACAGAGTGATTTTTTTCTAAGGTCTGAAAATTACTTGCCTCTAAGATTTGTAATGTTCCCCCAGCAATACCCCCATGCTCCATAAATCATATTTATGCTACCCGAGACACAGATTAGAAATACATGTGGTTGGAAATTACAAGCAGAGACAGCCTCTCTCATCTATTTCCTCCTCTAACGCTCCAGCATTTTCCAGTCGGGGAGCACATGCAATTTAAATAATGGCCCACTTGATTCCTGCAGCTGCCTGCTGGCTGACGGTGAACCTCTCTGAACAAGGTCATGTATACTCCACTGTGGCAGACAGCCAATGAACAGAATATGTCTGTTAGGAATCAGGTGAAAGTCTGATTTTACTCCTGAGTCGCACAAAGTATACAGGCCTACAGCAGATCTGTGAGGTAAACACACATCAGGCAGGACAACTGAAACCAAGTACTGCAAATGGAACCAGGGAATCCGCCCAGGCTCCAGCAGGCTGCTTCCAACCTGTGACAGCTTTAAAGGACTGTAGTTACACTTACAGATATTGTAGTAAAGCTCACCATTTTAATTTGTGTTGCCTAGAATCAAACATACCAACTTGCTGTGTCTAAATGTGTCACTGTGACAAACACTTAACTTTAACCCAACTGGAATCCTCTTCATATACGGCAATAAGAGAAATTGAAATGAGTACAGCATGTGGTCCATGTACTAAGACTGAGTCCTTACTGCAGCAGAGTTTGATCACAACCCAAGACCCTTTGCCATTGCATGACGTTTCCTCCACCTTTATCTTTAAGGTTTTTATTAAGATTTTGAAGATTTTTGCTCAAAGATTCTTGTTAACTACCATCTAATGGTTGGAGCAGACAATACAAATTCAGGCAGATTTTGACCTGAATGCATTGCCACTGAGCCTCCTCCCACGTCCGGTCCAACTATGAACGTCAAGAACGACTAATTCTCTTGCAGTGTGACATTATGAAAAGTTTGAGAATCCCTGCCCCAACCAATGTCAGTGACGTGCATCCTGACTCTGACCGATAGGATAACACACTCTCCGCTGGTGCTTATGTATCATTGTTAGAATCATTACTGCATTACTATTATGATATTACTCATATTGAATTTTTCTCCTAGTTATATTTGAAGGACGGACAGCTTGTGTTGTCCTCTTTGTGACACATGGGGACGGGTCCATAATCCGTTTTGTCTTTTTCTTTTTCTTTTCAAGGCACACGACCACTAGTATCACACTGTGTGCTTCTGCTGTAGCCATGACTGACACCTGATGTTCGCAGATGATGCCATGACGACAGCACACAATGATATGTCAGGATCACTCTTATAGTGTCGTCAGTCTGTCGGCTGAGACAGGACAAGATTTATAGTGAAGTTTGACACGAGAGCATTCTGAAAGGTACAAAAAAAATTGTACAGTTTGATCAGCCATAAGAATTTTTTTTAAAAGAAAAAAAAAAGATGAAGAAAAAAATGAAATGCTCACATTGAAAGAAGTCTGAACCATCTATGGTTTGGCATTTGTGCTTAAAAATGAAAAAATTAATTAATTAATTAAACGGCTGCTAATTCATTTGCCGTCGGTGGTCTAATCCACAAATCATTTCAGCTCTCAACAATTCAAAATGGCTTCATCTATTTATTTTTAGGTGACATTTAAAAAAAAATTCAGAACACCTGGATTTAACTCCCAACTTATTTCAGTATACTTCTTTTGTTTATCTACATAAAAATAAAGTTCGTTATTGAATTTTACAACAGTTCTAGGATGTATATTGTGTTTTTTGGTTTGGTTTTGCCTCCTTGTGTTTTAGTTTTATAGATTTTTAAGTCTTGTATGCTATTTTCTATTAAATTGCTGATCATTTTGGCAAAAATACAGATTTAAAAAATAACATGGCTCAAAGTAAATGTCAAAGTCTAAATTCTGAAAATTTTACAGATGGGTAAACACAAACCAGATTTTGTAAATAAGCAGTTAGCTTGGTTAATGATGAACTAATTGATTTTAAACAGCCTGAGAGTGGTGGCTGTGACCCTGCAGCTCTGTGGGAGAGGGCGGTTAATTATTCGCCTCTGCCTCGCTCACTTTAGCCTCCTCTTTTTCCACAAAACCAAAGTCATGACCCTCTTATCCACAACGCCCGCTTGGTGAAATTAAGCTACAGTGGGACTAGATAGGGTGGAGGTGTGGGGGGTGGCTGTGTGGGAGAGCTGGGGCTATCCAGTGCATGCCGCTGCATAGTGTTGCCATGACAACAGCCGCTGGCCACTGGTATTCATTTGGCAAGCAGCCAGCTTCAAGGTGCTCGCTAACTTGCTGTATGAAATGTGCCAAGTGTTTCATTTAGTCTCTGCTCCATCCACCGCCTGAACGAACGAGCCGTCAGCGAGGTCTGCCGCGGGTGATTTGTCATCAATTTGCAGTTTGAACAACATCAGAATCCCTCCACAGATAAAATAATGATGAATAAAGCATCATATAAACCCAACCTGCTGTAGGCTCCGTATCCAGGACCTGTTTCTGCTGGGGGTTGTTGTAATACAGAGTGGCAGATTCATGGCAAGGATGGCAAAGAACAAATGGCAGTTATAGAAAGTCCATCTACCTAATGATCGTTCCCTGACTTGATGCAGAGTGCAAACAGGCCTCAGCTTTCACAGCCGATACCCACTATTACTAGACCGCAAACAATTATTTGATTAGTTGTTTGACAGAAAATTACTAAGCAGTTACTTTGAAGGTTGATTAAACCATTATGCACACTTTAAAAAAGAGCCATAAAGATAATAAACAATGTAGGACATATGGAACATACTAACTATTTTTATCGCTGCAGGTACAGAAACGAGTAACGCGAGTGTAGTGGTTGCTAATGGTGAAGGCCTTATTGGCATGTCTTCTTATTTTTGCTGACATCAAGTAACAAAAATTTAACCTATTTTCTTATTTTACTTTTGTAATTTTGCACTGATATACATAGGGGCAGGACTAGAGAAGCTCTGCTTCTTCCTACTCCATTTCGGACGTGAATTGTTTGTTAATGTGCCACAATGAAACAGTACTACGTCTGGAATTTTTACCTAATACAGGGCTTGACATTTACGCTTGTCTGGGACAAGCAGACTTTTCATCAGGACAAGTGGAGGAGAAATTTACTTGTCCAATTGGACAAGTGGGGAGAGAGGGGAAATTAAAAAAAAATATATGTAGAAGGTTTCTACACATGATCAGCAGTAAAACCGCTTTGTACTGGCTGTCCAATTGTTTTTCTATGGAGAGGGCGGCGCCGCCTGACTAAGCGGCATCGCTACCCTTGGCGTTGCCCACCGCTCAGATTTCCCCCCGACCACTGCGCTCAAAGTTCAAATTATTTAAACCTAGTTTGTCGCTGACCTTTCAAAGCTCAACCAATGAGATATCAGCTGTGTGTGACCAGAAACGACCTGGAAGTGACACGTACATGCAGAGGAGGGAGAGAAAGATGGAAGAAAAATCTGTAGCTCTCTGACCGAGTTTAACTCTTCGTTTTGGTAGCAACGTAATAATGTTTCATGCACACAAACTCGTTATGGTTGATTTTTTCGCCGCTGTATGATTAGAATGACAAGTGCAAGAGCCTTCTTCTAAGACAAACTTAAATACATAGCAAACAAACTTTTTCCTCCTCCACCCTTTTCTTCTACTTCCTGTAATGACAACCGGCGTGGCTGTTGCCCAGCAACAGTGACTGGCTCTGAGCCCCTGCTGTGTGTGCTCTCTGCGCCCTACCTGGCAGTGAGCAGAGCGCAAAGTTCTTATCATGTGAAAGCCGCGAAGAAACCTGAAGTGTCATATTTCAGAGGCTCTAGCTCGCTTCTTTGTTCAAACTGAAAATATACAAAAAAACCAAAAACAAAAGTCATGTAAACAAAGACAAGTGGCGGTAAAGTTGATGGACTGCAAGCGATGGTGATTGTGAACGCAGCTCTCAGTGACGGGGGGAGGGAGGGGAGGGAGGAGAGGGAGGTTCCTCAGCGTGCAGGGGGAGGGTGCATGGCAGCGCTGAAGCACCGCCCACTCAGAGACAAAATGCTAATGAGCCACTGGCCCACCTGTGTAGGGTAGGTCTACAGAAATGGGAAATGTTTTGTTT